>JBBMKC010219087.1:0-12386 GCA_037834085.1 Bipalium vagum
TGTGGACTTTTAAATCATCCTCCCTAATGGTTGTTGGCCGGCCAGAGCGTGCTTCATCTTTAAGAGAAAATTTTTTTCACGAAATTTTTTGAACCATTTCTGACATGCTCGCAACTTAATAACATCCTTGCCATAAACAGCACAAATTTTTCGATGAGCTTCTGTTGCATTTTCCCCTTTAATATAATAATATAACAAAACATGACGAATGTGTTCATTATCAATCTGCATTTTGAAATTGTACCGATTATCAATATTTTTTAATTCATTAAAACAAAGCATAATTCTGAGATGTACAATGTTTCAGCTTTCATCATAACATTTCAAAGTTTTGATATCGTCATTGAGTCTATTATATTCAGTTCTATTTTTTTCATTAGTATGATTTTATTTCTCATCTGTGAGTTGGTTTGATAATCTATCAATAACATGTATATCAAAATCTTTTAATTTTATTGCTAACCTTCTTTCTGCCTTCAACTGATATTATTGATTAGTTTGAAAATTATTTTTATATTTAAAAATTCTAATTTTTTAATTGTAATTTTATTACACATTTTATTTAAATTTTAATTCTTTTTGTAAGAGAAAAAATATTAATATTATATCTATTTTTTAATAAAAGAAATGTTGAAAAATATTTTTATGATTTTTATGTGAGATATATTTTAAAACCTAAAAAAAATAAATACGGAAACAGAAAAACATACATAAAAATGTGAATAATATGAATAGTATGTATGAAAAATGTTGGGTTAGCATATGGCACGTCCCTTTAACTTTTTAATGTCCATTTGAAGATTGCTAAAGGGTCTAGGATAATTATAGTAATAATAAATTAATTATAAGGACCACAAAAGGATCAGGAATAGAAAAAAATTCAATTGGTTTGCTTACAGTAAGACAACAGTATATAGTCTTGCCAACAGATTTAAGGAAGATCATGGCATGGACAATATAAATGCAAAAGAAAAAGCACATAAAATTTTCTGACTCAAAAAGAATGAAACTTTCATGGCCAATTTAAAAATGAAAATTTGTGCTGATGGCTCTAAAATTATGGTTGATCTCTCCAAGGAAATGAGCGTGGCCATGTCAGCAATTAATGTTGCAATAAGACGAGATATATGCTACAAATCTTATGTTCTTTGACGTCGACAGATGTTAAAAAAAATTGAAGTCAAGCCAAAAATGTAGAGCAATGGCAAAGCTTAATGACATAATAAACCAGTGCTGGTCATTTAAGGTTCTTCTTCGATGAGATATACGTTGTTCAAGACAAAAAAATCGATCGGCAAAATAATTGCTAGATCTGCTATTATGTTTCTGATGTTCGGGATGGACGAGAAAGTATGTCTTCCAACAACTCTCTGTTCTGGCTCATAAAGCAAGGAAGACTCAGTCATGGCTATATGAAATTTAATGTACCATTGATAACCCGATTTGTAACCTTCTTCCATTCCTGACTGCAATCCCCTTGATTATTATCTATGCTGCGTAATTGAGGAAGAAGTCAATTCAAAAGCTCATCTCACTATGAAGTCATTACAGGATGATGTCAAAAAGGTAATGGGACATTTGGATAGCTAAGATGTGAAACAAGCATGTACCAGGTTTTCATTCTTAAGACACTAATTGGTTGTTCCAGCTAAAAGTGACTAGGGTCCTCAATGGGCTGCTACAAAAAGAAAATTAGTAAAACTTGTATCTCAATTTTGTTTGTGATTATTGTCGGAAGATTTAATTTGGTGAATATTTATTATGTCCATTTTTGTGCGACAAGAGCCAACGATGGGTTATACACTTTTAGAGGGCTTATGAGCCTATTGGATAGGGCTCATCAAACGACCCTAGGACATATCGTCTTCTTTAGGGGTGAGATACATGTGCCTATTTGCTTGTCTTTATTTTTATTTTTTTTACAAAATTAACATTAAATTATTATTTATAAAAGTTATTGATTAGATTTTTAAACTTATCGATTATATTATTTTGATCTAACTCTTACATTGAATTGATTATTCGATCTGACTATTATTAATTTTTCTGATTTTCAGTATCATTTTATTGATTTTGAATATTTGAGACATTTTACATTTGACACTGTTTTATTGTGTGATCACCATTGTGTACCTGTGTTATTATTAAATAATAAAATAAAGTTTTTATTGAGATCATTTTGATTCAATTATTTTCGAATAGGTTTTTGACAAAAGTGAAAGGGTCAATAAATTTACGAGCTAAGTGTTTCGAAAGGGTTTCATAGTAATATATAAAAGCGTAACAAAAGTATGAAATCTATGAAAACAAAGGCCATTGATAAATTTCTAAATATCTAGAGTTTTTAATGATAATAAAATTGGGGGTCATTTACAATCATTAATAACAGATATAAATTTAAAATCAGAAAATATATATTTCATCCATTAAATAAAACAAATGCAACGGGTCAAATTGAGTGAACTTTGCATAAAAGTCTGAAAGGATTTTTTAAATTCAAATGATCAGCTAAAATTTTGAAAATATAAGAAAGCTAAATATTTTATAATTACTTTCAAATTGCAGCACCTTTAAGTTGCGGGAAAATCCTAAAATCCTTTATTTCTTCATCAAAGAAATCTTTTTGAAGCATCTCAGGTAATGATTGATCTTGATACTAAGAACAAAGAAGAACATCGACGAAGCCTCACGCAGGTTTCTTAATATATGGACAATTCACAGTTAAGCTCATAAATTCATCAATGTCTCAGAAAAATTTCTTGAGTTCTTTATTATTATAATATGGAGAAAGTTCAGAGACTAAGCGGAGGTGGACATAAGAAATATAACCAACTTCAAAGTTTGTTTCAGATTTAGTCCAGCCTGAGTAGAAATTACAGCATTGTACAGCATTTCCTAATGAAGCTCAACTGAGTTCAGTCAGGAACAAGTATTGATAAAAAATTAGAACATAATGAAAAATTAATAGAAAATTCAAAAATTTCCCATATTCCAAAACCTGTTTCAATTCTAATAAATAGAATATGCCATGATGCTCTGAAACACTATGTTTTGATTGAATATTTGGAGACTCTCAAAGAAAACATGAAAAACTATGGATTGATAAAGACACCGAATTTTACAATGAAACATTTGAATAATTTAGTGATAAAAACTAAATTGAAATTTATTTAGCAGAGGATGAAAGTAAAGAATAAAGCTGTTGTTATTGAGAAATTTAATAAAACTCTAAAAAATATGATGTTCAAGAAATTTCATTAAAGAAAATGGATACATCTTTTATCACAATTGATTAACTTTCATATTAATAAAATTCATAAATCAATTGAAAAGACACCATATGAAGCTTCAAAAAATCCTGAATCTTTAAAATTATAAGGTAATATTGATGTCAATAGAAAGAAATCCATACTTAATGTTTTGGATAGAATAAGGATATTTAAATATAAAAATAAATTCGATAAGGGATATAGAGCAAGATGGACAGAGGAAAATTTTATTAATGATCAAATTTATTATAAAAATCCAATTGTTTATGATATTGTAGATATGGAATGGAGAACAGATATTTAGAAAATTTTATGAGAATGAGTTGCAGCGAAGCAGGTTTTGAAATGAAACTTCAGAATTACAAGAAAGTGTCTCTATTGAATGCTAAATTGAGCTAGAAATAAGAATTGTGTTTTACGTTTTTAAGTTTCAGCTGATTGGAAATTCTTTCTTCTTTAAGAAAAAGAAAACCGATTTAAAAATTATGCTTTGAATAAACAGTTATTATGGTTAAAACTTATCAATAAAGTTTTTTGGAAAATATTAATATTCATCAGAATCATTAATGTCGGAAACATAAGAGAGTACGATTACTTATTAATTTTTCATCTTATTATAAAGTAACTCATGTAGTTAAATGTAAATTTTGAAACAATTCTTATAAAATTATATTTTTTATACCTATTTTGGCTAATTAATACCACAGATTTTAATTAACACTCTTGGAACATAATTCATCTGCAAGCTATTGGTTTTTATAGGAAACTTAAATTGTCTGCATTTAACATATATTCTTTAAACATTTTCAAGTTTTATTTCAAAGTTATCGAGAAAATATATGCGCGCTCTTTCTAATCATGTAAAAATTATTATAAAATAATCATTATTTATGGACCTATATTTTTTTTAGAGATTTGTATGTGAGAATGAAATATCTGAAATTCATATAAATCATTGTACCAAAGAAATGTGATGTGTGAATATAACACGATTAGATAGATTAACACGCATATGGCTTAATTAATGACTACATTTCATGAAGAAGTTTTTTTTAACACATTTCTACTTTGGAAAAGACTAAACCTTTTCTAAATTTTGTATATAAAAAATTGTCAGAATTTTATATGAAGAATCTAATACCTTTAAAGAAAATTAGTTTACTTCAGAATATACCATTCTTATTCTTTTAAGCAAGGTCTACAAAATATGATTTTGAAACAGGTTTTGGCTAGCAATAAATCTTTTATTATTAAGCGGTACGTTTCCAGTTTTCTTGACAATAAAGTAATGTAGAATTACTTCCCGCAAATGTCGTTTTTTTTTGGATAAATATTGACATTTTGAATCGCTTTAATATTTAAACAAGGAATATTAAAACAATTGTCTCGTAATACTATTGATTGTATGATATTTTTGTTTATAAATCAATTCAATATAATTTAGATATATGTGGAAACAAAATTTTTATTATCATTTTAAAAAACCCGGAGTCATAGTTGTACACCTACTAACAATTACGTATATCATTTATTTATGTTTTATATTCATGAAATCTAGGAATAACATCTAATTTGTAAACACAATTTTTACATGTTATTTAATATTCATAATAATCTCGATATATTAAATTCAAAGTATTTATAATTAGTAACTGTAAGGATTATATTTTAATTAATATTAAATAATAAATAATAAATCATAAATATTTTTAAAATAATTTTTAAAGTAATATATTAAATTTTAGTCCTTAATGTAAAATAATTTTAATAAAATTAAATCTTTTTTAAAAAAATAAATAATTTTAATAAAAGTTTTAGATAAATAATTTGTTTAAATAAAGGATAACAAGAGGATACTTATTAAATCTATAAAATTATTTTCTTCAAATAAAAATGTTACAAAATCTTGAATTTTTTGAATTCTGAAACAGTGGATAACATCGCAGTAACTAACAGTAACTATTTTTATAGTCTTTTCCTAATTTTTTCCATTAAATGAATTATTTAATAAATGAATTTGAAGTCCCCGAAGACTACTTATCTACTTTCTTTTTTCTATATTATATTCAATAAATGGTTTCAACCAATGAAATGTTTTTATTATTAATTTCTTAAATCTATTTTAATATCACTCCTTGATCTAAATAAAACTTTAATAAACTACCTTCAACTATGTAATTATTTTTATAAAACTTTGAGAGTATTAATTTTTTATTAAATATATTTGAAAATGTAATATTTGTAATGTAATACATGTAAGATGTTATAGAGCTGTTATAGCCAACTGATGATTTCTTTCAGCGTAATCTATCATCTATCAAAACCAAAACTTAACATTACTATGCACTTAAGTATTTTAGAGAAAATAAAATGTCACCATAATTTGAAGAACGGTTTGTCCGTACGAGCTGTTGCTAAGAAATATAGAATCGCAATAGGCACTGATTATTAGAAAGAATCAATATACAATATATATACAGTGTATACACCGAAACCTTACAAATTGAAAAGCACTTCCTTTCCTCGCGAAACTCTTGAAGAGTTTAGGTTCCTTGATGTTAACAGAAACACATTCTAACAATTCTAACAATTCCAAAGCCCCCCAATGATGTTGGCGAATAAGGATAAGCTTTATTCATATTTGTGAGGTGCCGCGTGTCCGTGATTTGCCGGAACACCATATGGTGCTGGCGGTGGGAGGTGTACCTTCACAATCTATTTTTACTTCGGCTAGAAGGAATTAAATTTGTGCACCAGAAAATAATTTAATCTATTTCGTCCATCACCTGTATTGTTTGAAAATTATCAAGTAATTAAAACTAAAAATTATTTTGATGATTCTTCAAATAAATAATATGCATCTCTTTTGCAAAAATCGTTAAATCAATACCAAAAGATTGATTGCTGATTTTTTTGGTTATTAAAATAGCAAAGGGAATTTACACTTTGCCTGTATAATAAATCCACAGCCATTATTACTATGTTAATATTATGTTACCTGTAAGAAACTAGTATAAATTTATTACATGATTTGCTGCTGGTATTGGTAAAAAATTTCTTTCATAAAAGTATAGGTTATTTATTTATTTATATGACACCAATGTAAACAATGTTTTCTTTGTAAAATTTTCTTCACAAATCAAACATAAAATGTTCCTTTTCAATTAATAAATAATGAAATATTTCGGTAATTTTTCATTCTGTAATCGACTTCATACTCATGTTTCTAGCCGTATTTATCATATCCATAGTCGGAGTCAAAGGAGACGGTTTCTATCAAGCAACGGAATCCTGTGCATTTGAAGAGCTGAGTCACTTCAAACTGTCCTCTCCGATTGAGTGCGCCATTCGGTGTGAAATGACCCAATGCAAAGCTTTTTATTTTCGCCAACAAGATTCCAAATGTGTTCTGTATGAATTTCGAGAGATTTGCCAATCGAATACGCAATGTGAAAATCTCACAATATTCATCAATAATAGATATAACGACCTGGTCAACATTTTCGTTTGTGTTATTTTATCATTCGTGTTTGTTTTCAGTTCCATGCAGATGTTTCAAACCCCCGTTTTCAAATACTGAAGAACGTAAATTTTCAATTCGGTCATGACAAGGCGGTGATTTTTAAAATTATTAACTCAAGCCAAGCAAGTCCCGTGGCTGTTGACAAAGAAAATTCTGTTATTATTGCCCTCGGTTCTAATCTAAAGAGCAGATTAATCGTGTTTTCAAACTGGGAAAAGATTAATGAGAAAAAATTTGGTCTCCTTGCAAAAAATGCTTTTATGTTCTTGACACCAGGGTGCGAAAGTTGTTATTGTGATTTCAGAGATTACAGAATATGTTCTAACAAGAAAGATATTATTTTCTTCATTAACTCGAATGAAAAAATCAATTTTTCGATTTTGACGCAACAAATAATAAATAATAATTGGAATTTTATTATTTCAGTAACGTTTATTAGCGAAAACATAGGGGAGGACGTCCAGGCTTTAGCAAACCTTTTCGGAATATACATAACTAAGAGAAAGAGTGCAACGGATTGGCTTGTACGAGACAATATTTGCAAAAATATTACAAAATATGATTCTGGAAACTGAACCTGGCGACATTGAACGATTCTGTCATACTTTGCAACTTTTAATTATTTATGTTTTTTGCTTTTATTATTAATTATAATATTATCAATGAGTAGTGCTATTTTTCTGAAGAAAAGATTCAATACTGTACCATATTCTATATTTAGATTCTAACCAAAGTTTGTTGTAATATAAGTAAGAATTTTTCCTCTCAGATATTGTTCCCCCATAAATGCATAGCAGACTCGTGTAATTTGTTTCTCTTTATATGGTCACGCAGGTCAATCGCGTCCGATAAGGAAATTAGGATTCGTTTGCAAGTTGAGAATATTCCAGTATTCAACAAATGTTAAAAATATTGTTAAAAGCATCTCGACTAACAACGACGATCGACATTGTTTTCTTTTAAATGTCTTCCATCATTTTTCATCAAAACATTGGGGCTTGACGGACAGCAATAGGATATTCTGCACATAATTTTTATCTTTTTTTTTCGGATAATGGAAGTCGTTCTACCCAAATAAAGTCTTAAATTTCAATATATGACGTACGGTGCTTTGTGTATTGGTTTCGATGTTTTGAAATGTTAGTCCAGATAGTTGATTCTGGAGAGTTGTCTTATTGTTGGTTTCGAATTCTGCTTCTGATGCGGCTGGTGTCTTTCCTTGAGGTAAATGGCGATACAGTTAGCTGTCACAAATGTTGCATTATGATTGGCAAATCCATAATTGCAGTAAAGATCGAGTAGCATCGGTTTTTTGGTCTTGATCTAGATTAAGTTTTTTTAGTCGATTTCATTACATTTTGTAACCCACAAATATTCGTTTCTCTCTGTAAACTATAATTAATAAAAAATGAAAAACATCGATTATATTGCTTATGCTTAAAGATAAGGGAATCTTATTTATGTTAATTGATTTTATTTTATTTTAATTTATTTACATTTATTGATTTTAAGGTAAAGTATGTATACACTTCTTAATAGAGAGAAAAAATTAATATTTATTTATTATCGTCAATATTATTGAATATCGATTAGTTTTGGTTTGACAACTTCCCGATTAATAATGATATTAAAATTTTTGTTTTCATTATCATTATTTGTGAATAAAAATAATTTGACTTTTCAGTTGGTCACCTTATTATGATAGATATTATTTATTATTTTTATCATCATTCTCATTCTTTCTGTCACTGTTTAGAGAAATACGTTTTTGACCGTTCCATGCTCAAGAAATTTCGATAATATTCTCAACTTTTTTTAGCTATCTTGACTGATCCGCTTTTATTATATTATTATATATGCATTTTTGTGTTAGAATCTTTATTTTAAATCATTATTATTTTGCAGCATTTTCTTTTGAGAATATTTTAATCTTATTGTTATCTAATAAGAAAAGTAATAATAATATAACTAAGTACTTCTAATAAAATTTTACTCAGAATATAATTAAGAATAATAAAAAATTTGAAACTTATAATTAATCGTCTAATAAAAAATTATTTTTCTTATCATTGTCCGGGTTAGATGTTTCCTAGTAATGCGTGATTAAAGAAACGGTTGAAATGAAATGGATTATTCAGCTCTGTGGTGGGGTTCAGGGTGAGCTCATAAGTAAAGCCACCATTGATCCATTAATTAAAGGAAAATAGGGAGTAGAGGAAAAAGAAATGCAAGATATGAAGATTCATGAAAGAAAAAGATTTCATGAAAGAAAGAAATAATTTATAAGCTCGTTCGTTCTACCAAAGCTGATAGTTAAAGTTCCTAGTTTCAAAGTAATCAATAGAAAAGCGGAGAAGAGTGAAGATGTCCCTGCTGAGAGTTACAAGGCGGCAAGCATACAGAGATGACATTATAAATCTTAAACCAAAAAATACGAGTATGCCAAATTCAAAAAATGGATATTTTGAATTAAAAGTAGTGAGATATTAAAACAACTCTAAATGAAGAGCCACATACACTGCAAGAGAAAGACACACCCTTGGTTGATTAAATAATAAAACCCAGGAGAAAAAGTCTCTTGTTTTCCAACATTGGAAGCTATTATGGTGAACTGTGAAAGAAGATAAGAACATGATTTCATTTTCCATCCAATAAAAAAACTTATTTCTCCATGGAATTATAGTCAAAGATCGATAGTTGGCATTTTTCACATTGAAAATCCCCTGGGAGGTGTCTGTATCACACCATATCATTCCGAAAGCAGAGTTTATTTTCAACAAGATACCAAATCTCATGACCGACGTGATAGTTACTAAAACAAATAATATGAAAAACATTTCTTTAACAGGTGAAGTACCATTAAGATATCGTTATTTATTTAGAAAATGGATTTTTCACTTACAATAATTGATATCTTACAGGATTGTTGTTTTCTTCCTGTTTCGCTCTGGTTACCTGGGACTAGGTGAATAAATAGATTTATTAGAGTTCCTTGGTAAAACAAATTAGCTGAGAGCTTCAAATGGATTACAAAGATTTCTTTCAGACAAAAAAGAGGTGATATATCCATTTCAGTGTATTTTAACTGTAAAAGTGGCCTTCGTTCCAAAAATAATATCCAAATATTCACTGCCACGAGAAGAGAAATATATTTATATTATTGGGCTGACTAAAAGTTCTTTCGTTATTTTGTATGGACTGAAAAAAGAAAAATATTGAAAGTCTAAAGCATTTAAAACATAAGAAATATATATTTGTTTTAATACTCAAACTGTCGCACTCATTGTAAGTATTATTCTTAAAAAAATTATTGTTAAAAATTTAAATCATGGGCAAAAAAGCATGGAAGACGATAATCAATTTTTTCGTTGCTTGACTTTATTTTGTTGTTGTTAAGGAATAAATGCAATGAAGACCAAAAAGAAAATTTCTGAAGTGTTTGGGAAAATTGCAGTGATAGAACACGTTTGTCAGAACTGGTTTCAAAATTTTTCTGGCCGGTGATAGAAGGTGTGAAGATGGTGAACTCTCATGGAGACCATTTTTAACAGAGCCTGAACACATGGGGGATTTGATTAAGAAAAACCTGTATCATGCAACTCGGAACATTGCACGTCTTATCAATGTATCTCAAAATTTAATTTTAAGCCATTTGTTTAAGATGCGTTGTGAAGTGTCGCCCCGACATTTTGCCATCACAACAGTCACAAATCATAGCAGTGAAGAAATTTCACCCCAAAAAGGTATTGGTGTGTTTTTAGTGAGATTTGAAAGGAATCATATAGTATGAGTTGATTGAAAAAAAAACCAATCGATTCCAGTAAGTCCTGGACCAAGCTCGATAATTCGAAATCGAAATAAAGCAATGAATATGGTGTAATCTTTCAACAAGAATCTTTCATCAAATATTTTTTCAGACCCGATTAAAGTTATCACAATTGGGTTGGGATAATTTGCCTCACTAAATTTACTCACCAACGATTTATATTTATTTAGATCTTTACAGATTTCCGCTTGTGGAAAAATTTGACAAAATCACATGGAAGTGTTTATCAATCTAAATTACCTGACAGATGGTGCATATATTGTTGAATGGCATTTTTTATGAAAATAAAAAATCGACTTTGAAACCTTTCTTAAGAATACAAAACTATTTTTTACTCAATCCAAGAAATTGTTTTCTTTTAATTTTCTATTTATTTACAATTGTATCTCTAGAGGTCAGAAAAAAATTCTTTACTAACTTGGTTGTCTTTATACCATTAACTCTTCATTGAAGCATACCCAAAAGGAATCAATTTTATTAATATTCCAATACGTTTGATACAGACTATTTCAATAGAATCCACTTCGGTTGTTACGATCATTGTTCTCGTCTTCTCTGCATTACCCTTAGTTTTTGCGAATTAATCTTAACCACTATCAAATATTATCTGGTAAGATAATGATGAAGAATAAATTAATGATAGAACAATAACAAGAAATCGATTGATACATGGTGACGATATCATCGACTCGGCGGATCGGGTAATTTGATCTAACATAACAAAAAAGATTATTCATTGCCGATTTAATCTCAGCATTATTATTAGATTGCTTAAGATAAAGTCGGTTTCTGATCTTACATTTTAATGTATTTATGTAAATCAAAATCGAACTGTTCCAATTAAAATGAGAACCATTCGATTCCATACATTTTGACCAACAAGACAAAGCTTTACTTAAAGTCATTGAAGGCATTTTTGGCGTCGTCTTAATTTCTAAAAAGAGTATCCCCTAAGAAGTTCTAATGTTTAAAGTGGTAATCATTGAATAAAAGATGTGACGAGTGCGGTGAATGTGGTAGAATTTCTTGTCAAAACTAATTTAATGTTTGCAGTGTTATTTGTATAACACGTTACCGAGTGTTACCTCGATAAATAAATAGTTTCTTATAAGATATATATAGATAAATACATATTGCTTAATTAAAACAACAGAGTTTAAAATATTTTTTAAAATTTATTATTAATTATAACGAAATTAGTTTCTATAAAAATGTCTGAACTAACTGAAGAAAAATTAAAAGGATTATTGATATAGGAAAACCAAAATATATAACTTTTAATGGCGAAAAATACTACCTATATAATAAATAATTAATGAACTTAGATAAAACTGATGCGTAGGAAGCTCAGGGAACCACAGCTTTTCAAAAAGAAGGTGGTGTATTACCTTTAATTCCAATTTTTGGAGCAATCTTTGCAAGTTTAAGTGCAGCTGGTGGAATAGTTGGAGGAGTTGTAACAGCTGTACAAAAAGAAAAATAAGATTTAGAAAAAGAAATTAGAAATTGAAAAACTCAACAAAGCTGATAAAGTAACAGCTGGTGTGGGTTTATACTTCCACTCATATTTTGGAAAAGGATTAATAGATTTAATTTTATATATTAGGGTGAACCATAAGTTTTTTCGTTTTTTCGTTTTATTGTTTAAGTATTTCAAAGTATTTTTTTCAATTGATAGAAATATTTGAAAATATTGATATCTATATAATTTTGAAGCATTTTTAATCCTCTATTAGACGGTGAATAAATTTTTATTAAATACTTATAA
>JBBMKC010219098.1:0-12386 GCA_037834085.1 Bipalium vagum
ATATCTAGGTTACAAATCCCGTGAGTACGCTGGATGAGGCAGACTTTCATATACCAAATCCTAGAGCTTCAACCGGGAAAATCTTGAAACTTGTGGTCGGGCATTGTGATGAACAATTATTGAATTTTTCTTTTAACTAATGTGGGTACAGATTGCATTTTTCTGTACATTTCGTTGATTTCTTGACAATATCTTTCTGATGTCATAGTTTCTCTTTGATTTAAGAATCTTCAGTGAATCAGAACGACCATCGACGACCCAACGGACACTTAGTTTTCTTTTGGTGCAATCTAGACTTGCGAACTGATTTTGAGTTTCGTCAATGTTTGCAGTACATTAGACATCCGCAACAACTAGAAATAAATAATATTCCTAGTGAGCCATCAAACTCTTAACAAAACACTTTTCCTACGAATATTTAGTTTTGTAGTGATTGTATTTCTTATCACAAGTTTTTATACGATTCAGAAATTTTTTATTTTCTTATTCGGAAATTAGCATTTTGTTTATTGAAAAGTGTTTTATTATTGGTCATCGGTAAGTTCTTGAGGCTTTCATAATTCTATAATGATTTATATCCTCATTTTCTTTAAATGTCTGCTAATTTTTTCCCTGTTGATTGATAATTATGAACTCGTTTAAACTGGTGTTTGACATGGATTTTTTCAATTAATTTCTGAATAAAGACAATATCTAAGGACAGTAACTAAATCCAAATATCAGACTTTGAATTCTGGAAGCCATCTCTGATATTTTCTGAAAGTAATATCCAGATATATTTAGTTAATTGATCTTGCAGCTGTTGACTTCTGGTGCCATGATGAAATTTCTGAATCCTACAATTTTGTATGTGATCTTCATTCAGCATTTTGTTTGTCACTTCTACATATTTCATACATATGAAATTATTTGAAAAATACTTGAGCGTTAAACTTCGAAAATCATTTAAAATTGAATATTAATTGATACTTACGTTCAGATCCAATACTACAATATTTAAGGACATCTCTTCATCCTTTATCTGACATCTATTTATTTTTCATAGGATTATAATAAAAAATTGATAATTATTCTTTCTGAAAATGTTATCAGTGTTTAGATAACTGTCCATTTGTAAATTATTTGTAATAAAGGACTTCTAATAATTTTTTATATATTGAAAATTGATACAAAAATCTTATAATCTCATCACGTTCTTAAATTGAAAAATAACTTTTAATTATTTGTTTCTTTTCCAGACTGACACTTCTTACTATCAGACAAAGGCACCATATGCCACTGATTAGAAGTAAAAGATGTGTACTGTTGACTATTATATCTTGTATGATTTGTTGTGTTTATCTATTAATGTGAATGTCATCGTAGGAATAATAAAATTCCATAAATATATTTTTATTATTCAGTATAATTATTATTTGTTTAGTTATTACATTGGCTAATCCTTAATAAACATTTATTTTCAGTCTTCAAATTTTCAGTTGAATTTTATATTTTTAAACAATTATCACGTATATATAAATAAATGTGTTAATATTTGAAAAGAATTTTGACCAATACTCAAAAATTGTCTTTGGTATATTAATAGAATCTCTCCCGTTTTTTGGGTTATGTTAGGATGAGGATTAAAATATTTTAAAATTAGGTTAGAGTGAAAAGTTCTGAAAATTATTGTGAGAATTAATGTTTAGGTCAAAAAAATTCTTCAAAAATATTGTTAGAAATAGGGTTAGGTTTTTTATAGTTAAAAATCTTAAAAATTTTTTCTAAAAATCTTAGTTTCTGTATTGTTTAAATATATTTTTTTATAGATAACTATGGTTACCATGTCAAATTTTATTTTCAAGTTTTTTTATTTTTGTTAATAACTTTAAATATTGACTTAATTAAAAAAAAATTTTCAGTTTCATAATAAGAATTTGTTTCTCTTTTGAATAATATATTTGTATTTTAATTATTGAATACTAAATACTATACTTTTACCCAAAATTTTCTTTTAATAAACTATACATACAGGCCTTAAGGAGCTTTGAGAATATTTTTAATCAGGTATGTTAATGTGTGATTTTTCAAATAAATTTTTTCACTGATATTTTTAATAAACGATTCACAGAAATAATTAAAATATACTATCAAGGTCAAAATTTTATTTAAATAATTTTAAGAATCAAAAATTATTACTTGTAATCTTTATCAAAGCAAACGCTGAAATATCTAGTCTAACAATTTTTGAAAATTTTGCTAGAAAATTTTTTTATAAAACTGATTTGCATCTTGTACAGTTTCATTTTGGATATCTTTTTAAAATACCTAAATTAAATAATTTTTGAATGAATAAAAAAAATATAAAAAGTAAAACGATTTTAATTTTAAGAATTACATTTTCGTTAAAGAAAAAAATAATCAATGCTTGTAAGTACTTGTACTCCTTTTTTTATATTCATTAATAAATTTATTTTTATTGACTTATATACTACTTGTGTATCATACCCCACAACTATAAGTAGTGGAAAAAAACAAAATATAACCAATAAAATAGAGATAAAAAATGAAATTGAAATTTAAAATCTGTGAAAGAAATATTCAAATCAAAACTGGAGTAATAAGTCATTTAGAATCAAAAAATCACAATGAACAATTAAAACATAATGAAGAACATTAATAAATATTTTTTAAAGCAACTACCAAAGTATTGAACTGATGATCTTAATTTTAATAAAGAAATCTTTCATAATAATTTTAATACATATGATTATAATATTAAAAAAATTAAGAGTAAAATTGAATTACCTAAAGAAACTAATGATTTAAATATTCATATATTTAAAACTTTAAATATTTAAATTAATTAATGGAAATATTAGAAATATTGAAATAAGTTTATTTAAATATCAAATACTATTAGAATGTAATTATGAAAAAGATATATTTGTGGAAAAACAATATTTAATATGTTTATATTATTATAAAAAAATTAAATATGAAAGAAGAAATGAGAAATACTCTTTTATCAAATTTAGATCAATTTAATAAGTATATAGGAAAAACAGAACATACAGGATCAGGGTGAAATTTTCATAATATAAAATGAATTAGATTAGATTTATTTAAATATCAAACAATATGCCTTATTTATCATGATATATTGTTAACATAAAAATAAAGATCTAAAATGTTTTGTTTATTTTGTTACTAATATTTTACATTGTGCAAAACGTCATAGTTATTGAGTAAAAAGTTATGTTCAATATATGAATGAAAAAAATTTTAATGATATAAATTTTCCCATGAAAATAGAAGAAATAAAATAAAAAATATTTTTTATATAATAATTATTATGTATTATGTAAATATATGAATGTATCTTCAAATGCAAAATTACAAAGTGATCATATTTTTTCTTATTTGTTTAAATTCATATAGATCAGAAAATGTACTTATGAAAATTTATTATTATGTCAAGAACAAGAAGAGATCAAAACTAGATTTCCAATGGAAGATTATTGTAAATTTAAAAAATCATTATTTTAAAAACAAAATACTATTTGTAATATACATTGATTTTCTATGTACTAGTATAGTGCGGGCAGTATTTTTTTATAATTATTGCAAAGTAATACCATGATCATTGAAAATATATTTAAAAACACTAAATATATAATATAATTAGTTTTTAAAAAAGTAATTATTTTGTTAAGATAATATGAATTGGTCATTATTTTATATAGTATATTAATGTAAAAACACCTAAAATGAAATAATATTACCAAATCACAATTACATTTTCCTTCTAATAGTCAAAAATACAATTATAATAAAATACTGCTCACACTATATATAGATCATATTTTACCAGTTTCAAAATTTAATTTAGATAATAAAATACTTTAAAAAATTTTAAATATAATTTGAAAATTTGGAGACATTTAACTGTTCAAAAGAATTTATCAACAAGTCATAAAGTTGATAATTGGCAATGAATCTGTTACGTAATTAAATGAAAATATTTTATAAAGAAATATTAAAAAGAAATGATAATCATTAGTAATTTTTAAAAATTATTAATTCATTTTTACTATTTTTCTCTATTTAATTTTTTATTAATCTTTATTTTCTTGACTGAATATTAAACATTCAACTATCTTTTATTTATATTTCTCTAAATTCTTTTTATAAAAAATAATAACAATAATAATAATAATAATAATAATAATAATAATTAATAGTAAAATAATTAAAATTAATTAAAAGTGCAAATATTAATTATAATAATATTAATAATGAAATATAATTTTATCATTTTTCCAAAACTGATTTAATCTTGACAATGGTGAAGCTTAATTGTCAAGATTAGATCAGGGCCTGATTTAGCATTAAAGATCTAAAAAGTAAAAGTAAATATCTTATTAAAACCATTAATATTGGTAAAAAAAATTTTGTGCAGTGAGATAGAAAATTATATGCTGATCATTATTATTAAATAATAATGATTATTATTATAAAAAAAGAATTGAATTTGTATTTGAATATAAATATAAGGTATATAAATGTGGGGACGCCCATGCCAACAACTTGTAGATAAAAAATGAACCCTTATGTGACTTGTAAATGATTCAAACATTTTATATCTGTGCATATTCTTTGATAACTCAAAAAACCATTCCTGATGTGATTTAATCTTTTGCATGATAAACCTGTAATAAAATGTAATTGTTGTAATGTTTTGATGAACGTATAAAAATAAAATATTGTAATTGTTGGTAAATCCAGCGAAAGGTTTAAAATTAAATAAATGGTCAAAATATAAATAAAATTAATTTAATTAAATAAATTAATAAAATCCAAAAAATATGGAAAAAATTAAGAATATTTCTAAAATTAGAAAAAATAACAAAAAATCATTACTTAAAATAAAAATTTTATTTTAAAATGTTTAGAATTAAAATCTTTAAATTAAAATAATTGAACTGATACTTATACCAAAATTTCTCAATAAATTAAACGAAGTCAAAATAAAATCAATCGGTCAATAATTTTAATTGTGATTAGTTATTCATTTAGTATTATTTTTATTTTAAAATTGTCAATAGAGTTTTGAAATAAAATTTTTATAAAGTGTTATCTCAAATTTAAATTAATCTTATGGTATTTTATAAAAAATAAATAAAAAATATATTTCATTTAGAAATGTCAATATAAAGTTCTTGTTTAAATATTTATTTTCATTAACATATGCAGTAGTAATTTATTAAACCATTATTTATATATATTT
Organism: Bipalium vagum; assembly: GCA_037834085.1. Taxonomy (NCBI): domain Eukaryota; kingdom Metazoa; phylum Platyhelminthes; order Tricladida; family Geoplanidae; genus Bipalium; species Bipalium vagum. The sequence continues at coordinate 5,270 of JBBMKC010219098.1, forward strand.
ATATTTCATGATAAATTAAAATTGATCTACATTTAGATTTTATTAAATTCAATTAATCTAAAGTCTGGGAGTTTTATTATAAAAACACTAAAAATATTTAAATCAACTGTATCAATAGTCGAGGTTGGAGCAAGAGACGGTTTGCAATATGAAAAGGTTATACTACCGTGGACAATGAAAGTAGAACTGATTGACAGGTTATTATTTTTATTAAAATTTTATGTCATTGATCATGATCGAATTTAATAATCCTAATAAGTTGGGATTTATTCTAATTTTTAAAAAATTTTTAAACTCAATCAATCGTGTGATAACATTTTCAAATATTGAAAAATTGATTTAATTTTAACCTTTGTCTATTGTAAAAATTGTATTTTGGTATTACAGTTTCACTTATATATCTTATAATTATCTTTATATAAAGTACAAATTTTTGTGTGATGTTTATATTATCTAAATGAATTATTTAACAATGTTGTCAATCAATCTTCATTCATTAAACATTTTGTCTATAGACGATGATTGTTTATCACTCAGGTCTTTATTTTTATCTGTCAAAATTATGGAAACTTAATTTAATTAAAAGAATCAAGTTTCAGATCAAAATTAATTAGGTTAAGGCAAATGTTTGTTCATCACAATACGAAATAATTAGTATTTTTTTTTACTTTTCTTTTGAAAAAAGTTGAAATTCAGAGATTTCTATAACATTCTGCGACTTGATATAACTGTGAATCAGTTATCCAATGGGTAAAACTTTACGGAAATATTCTGAATTTTCAAAATTTTATGTTTTATTTAATGACTATAAGTTTTTATTTATTGAAAGTGAATATCGTGCTTATATTATATAACCTTAGAATTAATACTTTGTTGTCAATCACTCTAGAGCCATGGCGAGTGAATGTCATTCAAACCCATCTTGTAATTTATCAAAATTTTTAAAATATATACAATCCATAGTATTTGACACTAATGAAGATTCTATTTCAGTCGGTGTTAGTTTAATTAATAAAATTCAAAAATATTAATGGAAAAAATCAATAATCGAAAATTACTGTATTATACTGTATTATACTGTATTATTGGTTATAGTTTAAATTAAATTTGTATTGGATTAAATTAACCTGAAAACCCTGCAATCGAATCTTAGACAGACTTATTCAAAAAAATGTCTGAATACAAAATCAAAATATCGAAAAGATATTGAAGTTTTAACACAGATGCTTTCAAGTTGCTCAATCCGATGGATTTATATTAAAGAACTTTGATTTGCATTGATTTTAATATATTAAAAAGCGAAATTTAATTAATTAAAGTGTATTGAATAATTGAATTGATTGAAAAATTAATAGCATAAAGTGTCAGTAAATAATTTTCTTATTTGTAATTTAAAATAAAAGTTTCTCTTTTGAGGTTATCTCAAACCGGAATAACTCGAATTGAATGCGGTAGCTTCGTTAATCCAAAGCTGGTTCCTCAATTAAGTGATGCAAGAGAAGTGTTTGCCAATATAAACTATAATGAAAAAGTACGCTACTCAGCCCTCGTTCCCAATGTGAAAGGCCTGGAGGCAGCAATCAAAAGCAATCTAAGAGAAGTGGCAATTTTTGGTGCAGCATCAGATAATTTCAGTTTGAAAAACATTAACTGCACAATCGAAGATAGCTTTGTCAGATTTAAGGAGGTAGACAAAGAGGGACAATTACATGATAAATGTATCTTGTATTATTCAGGTCATTGACATGGCCAAAACTCATAATATCGCTGTGCGTGGTTATATAAGTTGTGTCATTGCTTGTCCGTATTCTGGAAAAACAGATCCTGTCTTTGTTGCTCAATTAACGAAAAGAATGCTTAAAATGGGATGCTTTGAGGTTTCACTGGGCGACACTATTGGAGTTGGGGAACCAGATACGTAAAAATTTATGTTGTTTATTTTTCATAAATTCTTTAAGTTATTTTGATTTTAAATCCCATTATATTTTAATTTGATCTCACATTTTAACCAACATTGAGTTTTATTATTCTTGTTTCAAATATTTCTTAATGAAATCTTTGTAAGATAAGGTTTAATAATTCACTTTTAATAATTACAGGGTTATGCAGAAATATATAGAAAAATTTTTAAAATATATATAATTCTATGCAAAAATATAGAAAATTATTCAAAATATATATTGAAAATTATTCAGAAATATTTAGAAACTTAATCAGGAATATATATAAAATTATTCAGGAATACATAGAAAAAATACTCGATTGTTTCTATCTGAATTTATTGTTTACCAGAATATGTAAAAATAAAGTAAGATGGAAGATGTAATAGAGATGCATGATAATTTGTGTCGAAAGAAGCGAACCTTGATTAAAAAAAATATCCTAAGAACGAGAATAAAAATATACCGGTAAAGGTAATTTCAAGAAATGCAGGTACAGCTGCAGAAACGACATATAATGCGATCAACAAAATATCTAAAAGATTGGCCGACGAACAAATTTGATCAAATAAAAAATTACCACTCAAAAACTGCAATTATGATGTGAAAAGTTGAATGACTCAGATGTTATTAAAGGTTTTCAATTTTTAATTTATTTTTATCTAATCTATTTTTAGGATTCCTCTTTTACCCAAAAATAAATAATCACAGAGTTGTCATTGGATCGAATTTTAGTTAGCCAAAGTATTATCTCCTGACATGAATTATACCAGAAAGCGATTAGTCAGAGTTCCCGAAGAGAGAAATAATGTTACAAATATTGAGTCTAGATATCTTTATGTGAGGGACATTGAGTACATTGAAAACAGTAAGCTAGTTTACTTAGTTGAAACAGGAATCAATTTACACCAAACCAGAAATCCTGGGGATGTATTGGTGATGGACAAATTCAGGTTCCATCACAGCAAAGATGTTATTAAATTGATGACAGAACGAGGTATTGCTTACAGATTTCTGTCACCATACTCGCCTCAACTAAACCCAATCGAGGAGTTTTTCATCAGCTTTAAGTTGCAAATATCATTCTTTATGAGAACCATTATAGATCGGGATAATTTAAAAGAATTGATTACCCAAGTACTCATGCATGACGATATCGATTTAAGTTGTTTTCGCAACGTGAGACGGTTTATTGAAAAAGCCTTGGTGAGACTAGAATTTATTTAATGTACATTTCCACTGGTGTATTTGTTATAAAAAATTTTTTTCTATATATTTCTGAATAATTTTCTAAATATTTTGAATATTTTTCTATATATTTTGAATATTTTTCGATATTTTTCTGCATAACCCTGTAAAACGAACTTAAGTAATCACAAGGTGTGTAATAAATAAATATTTGATTTTAAAACAACGCGAAAATTGTTAAGTATTTTGCAACTAATTTTATATAAAAATACGGTTACAGAAATCGAAAATATTTACTTTAGATGAAATGAAATATTTTAATTTTTTTCGATATTTATGTTATTTATTTAATAAAGATAAGATATATGTAATTAGAAATTTTTTTTGCGAAAAATATTTTTTAACTTAAATTTAATTTAAAATTCATAAATATTTTTTATTTACATACATGTATTTAAGAGATTCCTAAGTAAATAATTAATACAAATTAAAAATATTACATTAAAGTTTTAACAAGTTTTGATAAAGGATCTTTTAAGACAAACTCAATTACATGTATAATATAATAGAACTTGTCTCTGTAAATAAATATTGTTCATTGTAAATAACTCTTTTGTTAATAAAGAATAAAAATCTTAAAGGCTGGAAATATATCCAGTCCCAAACAATTCGTTGTGAGGGAAAACGATTATAATTAAATGTTACCAGATAATTTTTAAATTTTTACAAAATTTATAAAGGTTATTAATAAATATTATTTTGTCAAGAATAAAATAAGCAATTTGTCTAATGTTTATCAAAATCGGTATTAAAAGTCAACTTTATATGAATTCGGAAGTGATTTCTTAAGTGAAAAAATCAGAATTGAGTTGTTATTCGTGCCGCATTAAAGATGCAGCTGATAACTGTTAATATACTATTGTCAATAATAATCTGAGATAATTTTGTTAATAATAAAATAATAATTTAAAACGAGATTAACTTTTAATAGAGTACTTAATATCAATCTAAAATAATACGCTTGTGTTTACACAAAAAACTTAAAATTGAAATATAACAAATCAATATTTCCAAATTGTAATTCTTAACACCAAAGGTGTTGATTATTTCAAGAAGTGTTCTGATGCTTCTTCGATGTTGCAAATTTTCATGGAAAGGGCACTTCTGGCTTAATCCTTAAAACCCTGTTAGCTGCGATATCAACAAAATCAGTCATATTTTGAACAATATATATTTTAATGCTTTTTAAAACAATAATACTTAAATAAATTTCCCAATCTTAATAAATTAAGATATTGTGCCATTAAAATTATTTTAAAATAAATATCAAATTTAAATTAAATAAATATTAAAATTAAATTTACAATTTTACAAAAATTTTAATTATGCACAATATAAAAATTATCAATCAGTTTAAATATTCAAAAACACACGTGCTTCAGCTTTTCGACATTGTCTCAAATAAAATTTCTCTGTGGGGGTATAGACAAATGTTTAGCTGTTTTTTGGAAAATAATTGCCTGTTATTGAAATACTACAGGAGATCCTGGAGATCATCAGGCCCAAGAGAAGCTAAGAGCCTGAATAAATAGCAATACTGCTCTTAATGACATAGCATTATCATTAATTGGATTAAGTTTTAATTGGTTATTGAGAGTTTCTGGTGATTTCATTAATTCCTTAAATGCCTTCAGGATCCTAGAAAGAGCTAAATTAGACATTTTTGCAAATTTCACAATTATCAGTTTTATTTTAAATTAAAAATTATTATATTTGAAATAATGAAAAAATTACATATATACACTCTTTGACAAAATTATTTTCTTACTGTGTATTAGAATGAATATTACGTTTTACCTTTCCTTAATCATGTTTCATAATATTAGGTAACCAATAAAGTTCGTGCGGTTTTTTTTAATACAGCCTATTATGATAGATTTTATTGATACTTATTGATAGGAATTATTTATATTGTTTTATTTCAGTTATGTAATATTTTTTCTTTAAATTGATTTTTAAAAAAATTAGAAAAGTTTGTTTAAAAAGTTCAATTACTTAGTCACAATGGCCTCCCAAAAAGCGCTTATTCGAAGTAGTTTACTCTATGAATACAAACTTGGCACGAAAGCTGCCGAAGCTGCACGAAAATATGTAGGGCATTCGGGGATGATGTTGAAAGCGATCGTGCAGTACAAAAGTGGTTTAAAAAATTTTCATTGGGGGATTTCAGCCTAACCAATGAAGCACGTTCTGGAAGACCAACGGTCATTGATAACAACAATCTCAAAGATGTGATCGATGCAAATTCCAGTTTAACGTGCTTAAAGCTTGCAAAAAAGTTCAATGTGAGAGATGAAACAATTCGGGTTCACCTTCACCTGCTGGGGAAGAAGTGGATATTAAGCAAGTGGGTCCCACATGATTTGTCAGAATCCAACAAAAATAGCCGCTTTTCAATTTGTTCAGCAAACTTATAAAGATATAACCTGCGACGAAAAATGGCTATTATTCAGCAATAATAAGCGATCTCGTCATTGGTTATCCTCAACTGTTCCAATACCGCATACTCCAAAGAACCCCTTACATCCAAAAAAGATTTTATTGTGTGTTTGGTGGACAGCAGCCGGAATTATTCATTAAGAATTCTTGGAAAGTGGTCAAAACATCACCGCTGCAGTCTATTGTGATCAGCTTGAGCGAGTAAAAGCAGCACTTATCCAGAAACAAGATAACACCAGGCTTCATATCACATTACGAGGATAAATCGAAAGATTTTTACAAAAACGGCATATAACATTTAGTGACACGTTGGCAGAATATCATAAAGTGTGGCGGTGATTATTTCAATGATTGATATTTTATGTGTTTTATAAAAAATCTTTGTATTTTTTGAGCTAAAACCGCACGAACTTTATTGTTTATTTAATAAATATAAAATTTAACGCAAAATACTATTTATTCAAACATACAAAAAAAGTAACAGTTAATATTTGGTGTGCCCGCCTCTAGCTTCATTCACTGCACCGGGAGTTAATTTTTTTATCTATATAATTCCAGACAATTTCAATGGGGTTAAGGTCTGGTGATCTGACAGGCCATGTTAAAACTCTAATTCCATAATTTTGTAAAAATCTTTTGACAGTATGAGATTAATGTGCTGGAGCATTGTCATGTTAGAAAATTCATTGGTTTGATAGATTGTTGTCAGATTCTAAAAATTTTAAAATGGTTCTACAATATGACTGACTATTCACATTCCCATGTAAGATTTGTCATTCTCTGCGGCTTCCTTTCCAAACTGCACCCCAAACATGGATCGAACCTCTTCCACATTGAACGGCTTGCACAACTAGACCTTTCTTAAATCTTTATCCTTTTTCTCTTCACACTCTAGTTTGACCATCATTATTGAACATCTGAAAACTGGATTCATCAGACCACACGATAAAATTCCATTGATTTTAGCCTAGATGCCAGAGACTTTTATTCAAAGACCAACGTTTTCTAGCTTCAACATTTTCGTGAGAAATAGTTTCTTAGCAGCTCTGTATCTTTTTATCCGGACATCACGTAAACGGCGACACAGGCAAAACGATTTTTTCTTACTAGTCTTACTAATCTATTGTCTCTGGATGACGTTTTTCTTTGTCTGCCTGCACCAAATTTATGATTGCTTCCTCTAATCTAAAATTGATGAATCCAATACCCAACTGTTCTCTTTGGTACATTCAAATATTCGGAAATCCATTTGCAAGATTTACCTACTTGAAACATACGTATACATCGCCATTTGACTGATAAATCGAATTTCATAACTAAATCAATTATAATAATATAATTATGCATTAGGCATACATTGTTGTATGTTTATTATGAAGCATGATTAAGGCAAAGTAAAACGTAATATTCATTCTACAGTCAACACTGTATAATTTCACATTTTCCGTCCTGAAAAATGGCGATGTGAAAATATACAAATGTGAAAATAT
>JBBMKC010219109.1:0-12386 GCA_037834085.1 Bipalium vagum
TATACTCACCTCTTATTATTTTTTGTTACCTTAATAAATATAAAATAATATCTCATTTGACAAAGAAAATAAAAAAAATAGACTGAGTAAATTATTTATAATTTTTTAATTTTTATTATTCAAGGCTGTAATTTAGAAATAATAATATTTTATTTTTCTATTGAATTTTACTATTGAGTAATACATAATATAATAATAATATTTTTTAATATAATATGAATAAGTAATATTTAAAATAATTATATGTAAATATTATAATACATATATTAAAAGATATATATTTATATATTGATTATTTTAAATCAATTAAATAAAAATAATTAATTTTAATATCAATAAATAATTAATTCTTTACTACTTACAAATATAATATTCACATTTTAATTATATATTATTTTCATAACATTAATTTCTTAATTTTATCGAAAAAAATTTCTCGATGAGAAAATGTTAACTTTCCTTCTTAAATCCCACAGTATCACGTATTGACAAGTAAATTAGTTTAGAAATCTGGGAAATTATCTCTTTATATTTATTGTTTTATTTATTATTTTATTTCTTGTTAATTTCTTAATATTTATATTTAGTCAAAAATTAAATTGTGCATGAAAGATTATATTTTTAATTCTTATGTTAATATTTCCTATAGATAAAAATATTATATTTACTTCTCAACGTTTTTGTTTTATTAAACACACAAGTTTCAGTTTTCAAGTATTGTCTCAAAAAATTAGACAATCATTAATTATAAATTATTATTATAACATTATAATTTATAATGTTGACACTAATAATATTATCGTAAATTTTTACCACTATTTTTCATTTATTTTCATTAATTAAATTGTTTTATTGTTTTAATAAAATTCTTTTCATGCAATCATTCCTTGATATTCTATAGATAAAGTTTTCCCTGAAAATTTTTTAATTAAAATATAATTAGTTTCATACGAACCCGGAATTTGTTTTAATGATCTTTATAACAGTGAATATTTTTAAAAATAAATAAACAATTATCCATGCAAAATATGTAATGTTAACGGAATAATTGATATCTACTCTAAGATAGACGAGGGACCGGGACATTACTTTTTTGCAAAGAAAACATATGCAGAATCTTCCACCACTTGTTTGGTGGAAGATTACGAAAAAATGTTCCTTACACTAAGACATGCAAAGAATGGTTTTGCCGATTCAGGAATGAATATTACTTCATCATGGACAAAGATCACGGTAGATCGTTAAAAATGTTTGAAGATGAAGAATTGGTACAATTACTACACGAATACCCATGTCAAACGCACTACACTTAATAAGCGTACCATAACAAAGGAAAATAATGTCAACATCAGAATTTATTGACAGAAAATCAAAGTATAATTACAAATTTGCAAATCTAATCTTTTTTTAAAAATTCTATTTTTTCAAACTAATTTGCAGAATTTGTAAAGTACAATAACAAAGCCAGAATTTAGATAAACAGAAATTTTATTTTCACAACTGTGAAGAAACAAACAAAGTTCAATTAGTTAATTGCCATTCATTATATTAATTTGTTATAATTATCGACGCTGAAAGACTTGCAATAAAATTTTTCGATAAAAGAATGGAACTTTTTCCAAAAAAACCGTTTTCTTATCGAGATTTTCACCGATAATAATATTGATTATTGTAAATTTTTATTTAAATAATTTAATATTTATTGATAATTAATATCATTTTTTATATTTTTCTTATTTTTTAAAAAATATTTCCAAATCAATTTTTGAATAATTTTTCTTGGAAAAAAAATCGTTTACACATTTACGTATTTATTTTTTTGAAAAATAAAAGCTTTCCAATTTATTTTATTTTGAATTTCAGTAATTATTAGATTTTCCTGGATGTGCCTTTTTAATAATTACATGAATAAATATTTTGTGCAAAAAGAAAACTTTATTATTACACATTAATTTTTTGTTTATCAGAAAGGTTGCCATCTCTCAGATAATTTAATGACTCCACTTTCGTAAAGTCTCTTATTATTTTACGAAAGATATTTCAGACGTTCTTTTATTGTGCCATCGAAGCTAAACGTTTTCCTAACCAGAGAATTATTCATAGAGAAAGAAATGGCAATCTGTTGGTGCAATTTCTTTAATTTACGATTAATGTGCATAACATTCAAACTAAGGTTCACTAATTTCTGACAAGTCACCAAAGATATGTGATGATATGAGCAGTCGTGATGAAATACAATACATAAACGATTTATCAATTCTGGACACTTCTTATGAAAGCATTTTTTGATTAAATAGTATCTGTAGCATGTACACACCTGGACAAAAAAAAGAGGCTTACATAATTTATATCATATAATATGACAACATTTATTTTAACAATTTTACAAAAATTTTCAAACAATTTATCATTAACTAAATAAAAAATATTTATAAGGGATATATTTCCATTTTGCCAATTTAAGCAACTTGAGCCGTTTTGGTAGGCTATATGACAGTCTCTGACAATGTTCTGTATTAATGATTTTCCATTCTTTCTCGATTGTTTTCCACAGTTGGGCAGGAATATTGAAATTTTTTCCGGCTAGTGTTGCCTATATGTATGCTCATATATTCTCAATGGGATTAAGATCTGGTGATTGTCCAGGCCAAAACAAAACCGGTACACCTTTTTTCTTCAACCATGCTTTTATTGTTTTTACTGTGTGCGCCGGTGCATTGTCCTGTTGAAAAATAACATATTGTCTTTTATTTTCCGTGCATAACTTCTCGATGCTTGGAAGCAATCCAATATCTAATATTCTATGGTACTCTTTGTCATTAATTGACCCAGTACATCGTATAAGCTCACCAGCTTACGATGCTGAGAATACTCCCCAAACCATAATTCCCCCAGCTCCATGTTTTTTTAGGTGGAAATAAAAAAAACTAAACCACCAGATAAAATAAACTTCAAATATTGGTTCCAAGAAAGCAGAAATCGAACTGAATTTTTTTTAATATTTTAATAAAAATATACTATAATTTCACAAGAACGCTTGTTGCCGCTTCTAAACTTTTAATGAGCCTCCAAAATAACTAATATGAATAATTTATTTGATTAAACAAAATTAACTGTGGACAGAATGTCCTCTCCGTTAAATGATTTATAAATAAGAAAGAGCTATATTAAATTATTATCAATTATAATAATCCATCGAACAGATTTAGCAATTTTTAAAAAATAAGCAAAATTGATTAACGCATAAAAAGAAAATGAGAAAACCTAATTGTCAAAATATAACGCAATAATGATAATTTAATAATATTTCCAATACTACTACTACGAATACTGATAATAATAATAATAATAATAATAATAATAATAATTATTATTATTATTATTATTATTATTATTTTAATATTTTTTAAACAGAGAAAATGAAAATTATAATTTCAAAAAATGTATCGAAATTATTTTTAAAAAATGTATACGATGATTTTTGTTATTATCGCCATTATTTATATTTGCAATAAAATATTCAATTTAAACAATTATCAAAAATATAATCTCACAATTTAGGAACAGAGTTGGAAAATCTGAACATCGGTTTAAGTAATTATTGATTTTGCAAATATATTTCAGCACTAATGGATTTATCTTTGAATATTAATTTTCTTTTCCATTGAACCATTAAATGAATATTTATTTTTCATAGAAAAAGTATTATTATTTATCTGAGATTTCTCTAATTCCTGTTACTGTTCTAATAGATATTGACTACAAAACGGAGAGATTTTCTCTAAATTAAGAGAATAAAAAACAATTTTATTAAAATAATTATGAGGTTTACTTTCATGCAGCATTAGTAATTGTGAAAAGAATTAATTAAGTTCTAATTAATTAATGTAATTTCTATTTAATTAGTTAGGTATGAATAAATAATAATAATAATAATAATAATAATAATAATAATAATAATAATAATAAAAATAATAATAATAAATAATCTGAAAATGCCAAGGTCGCTTATTAATATTCTTCCATTATTTACAACATTAATGACTTAATAAAAAAAGATTGTTGACAACATCTGTTTATGTAATGGAAAAATATGTGGTTGTTATAGAAAACAATTGTCAGATTAAGAAAGTGTCATTCATTAAAAAAACCATCCCAATTTAAAGTCGGTATACAAGGCGTACAGCACAAGTCTAAGGAAAGAGAAAGGAACATTAATCAATTTCAATTAAAAAAAAATCAACAATTTGATTTTGATGATGAGACACAACTGAAAACGCAGTTTATTGTTGGTTTAGGATAATTTAGAAAGGATTTATTTAATATAATACATTATTTCGCATCATAAATTTTTTTTCATCTTCAATCTGATGGAACTTAAAATATTATATCTGTTACATATGAAGGAACATGTCTTTGTGAAATAACTCCAAACTAAGTCTTCCATTGGTATTCGTTTGTTGGAAATAGTATTAAAGTTGTTCGTCGACCTTTATGAAGTCATACTATTCGACCACTTTAAAGTCAGATAGTTTGATAAAATGTAGTAAATTGAGACACATCGGATTTTAATTGTTTCCAACAATTAGTGATGATGAGAAACAGTAGGAGTTATTAGGAAGACTTGGAAAGAATTTTCACAAAAATTCTTCAGTTAATTCTGATACTTAATTCTTTTTTCAAGTCATTCCTAAAAATTAAATAATTTTTAATATCTCAGAGAATTTTAATAATTTACTTGAAAAACATGAATGTTATCAATTGATTTTATCACCTTTTTTCAACACTCTTCATTTTTATGAAAACATCAAAGAAAACAATCGATAATTTATATTTGTGTACTATTAATAAATTTTTATTATTTTAAATAATATTAACACCAATTTATTATTTCTTTTTTCTCAAAAATCGAAATTGTTAAGCATTTAATTATCAAATTAATGGATTTTCAATTCCTTATTTTTTAATTAATTGATTTAATTAAATTAATAAATTTAATCATTACTTAATCAAAATTATTTATTCTTACATTTAAGATTACACAATATTTAAAGGAAAACAAATTTTTCTAAATTTTTAATATTTTTTAAAGTTATTATGGTTCATTTAAATTATATAAATTATTGTACTTTTTTATATTATAATTATAATTATTATTACTATTATTAGGGTCATCTTTTTTTCATCCATGAATTAATCATTCTTTTTGTCACCCATAACTTTTTATTACAAACATGATATGGGTAAGAAAAAACATGATTAATGCATGGGTAGTGAAAAAAATGACCAATTATTACATATTTTTTGATTTATTTTTGTATATTTCATATAAATTAATCTAATTTTTTTATTTAATTTACAAAACCGATAATTTTTATTTTTTTATTCTTAAAACATTTATATTATTTTTACAAATCATACAATGATTTTAAAATTAATAATTCCCATGGTCAGATTAAAGTCCTGATAAACTCAATGAAATGTGTGTTTGAGTTAAAAATAGAAATCTCACATCTACCGCAATTTTCACTTTTCTATTCGCAATTCTCTCAACGTAAAAAGTTAGGGTAAGAAAATTTTTTTTTAAAAATTAAAAAAATACTAGAAAATATTAATAAAAAACTATTTAAGCGAGACTAATTAATCAGTTATCGCTGAATCGAATAATCATCCGACTTATCACTGTTTTTGGTAACGCCTTGCTGGTTCAGAATTCTTTAGTCGATTCAACCAAATTAATTTTTTATCGATTTAGTCTAAAGGAAAACTAATTTCTTTTGGAAGGAAAAGATATCTCTCTAAATGAGAATAGTAAAAAAGTTATTTTCCTTATTTTTGAGACTTCAATAAGGATTTAATTAGTTTTAAAACTCACGAATTTCGTTTAGCAAATTAATATGAAATAAATCAAAGCTTAATTAAACAAAAATTCGATCCGTTTTTTTTTCAAATGAATAAAATTCTTTGATATTTATTTAGGTTGGAATTAGGTATTGTTTTTTTTTAATTAAAGTAAGGAAAAAAATAAAATTATAATTAAATTTTATCTATTTCAATGTTAATTTTTTTATATTATATAAACTGTATTTGTGTATTTCTTTGTTATTAAATATTTATAATATTTTATATTATTTTAATATTAAACAAAATGTGAATAGAAGTGAAGGGTTAATTTTTGATTATTTTTCATCGATTATAAATAAAAGTTCTTTTTATTTTAATCGATTTTATTGTATTTACTTTTATATTTAATTAAATATTTCATTTCGTAAGAAATATTACTTCGCTTTTAATATTTTAATATATATAAAATATACAATATAATATAATATTTTTATATATTAATTAATATATTTTAAAAGATTTTTATATTTATTGATTTTTAATATTTTTGTTTATTTGAATCGATTTTAAAATCCTTTTATTTTTCAATTTTAATTTAATAATTAACATTACATTATGTAGTTTCATTATTTTATTTTGTCACATTAAAATTATTATTAAAATTAAATTAAATTGTAATTTATTTTTTGAAAAGAAATTGAAATGCATTTTTTAAAATTCCATATTTAATTTTTATTTTCACATTTTATTTTCTATTCTTTGAGGAAGAAATTTTTCAAGTCCACATCGAAATATGATCACCCGGATAATTAAAAAGTATTAATTTATTAAGATATCTGAGACAATTGACAAAGGAATCCCAAATGCAAAAGTGAACGTAAATTCAAAAACAGAAATAATTCACATAAATTCCGCTATTAAATAAATACATTTTTTTTTATTAATGATAATAATTATTATTATGATAAATCAAATATTTTGTTTTAATTCTTCAAAAATTCTTTATAAAACATTTATTCATTGAATACTACTTATTTTTTCATATTTTTTTTAATTGATTCATTAAAAATCTTTTATTGAAGAACTAATTAAAAAAAAGTAATTATCAAAGTAAATGAAAACTGAATTTAATAATAATATTATTATTATATAAAAATAAAAAATAATAAATTTTAAGATTAATTTATTTAATATATTTTAAACATATGTATTTTCAATCAGATAAATTCTCAACCAAATCAAATGATTTTCTTCATTATCCGACAGTCGCAAAATATCTGAAAAAATAATACTTAACACTCGGGTTATAATTTTCAAGAATCACAGCTGTAATTGATGTCTTTCATTAATTTCAGATTCCTAGACATTATCAATATTAATAAAATAATATAAATAAAAAAGAAGCAATATAAATTATATTATTAATGTTCCTTTATATATACATATCAGGTGGTTGAATCGAAAATGTTTTTTCTTCTTTAACATCAACATTTATTATTAAAGCATGATTAAAGCACATAAGTCCATGAGGCATTCTCCACCAGTATCAATTATCTGTCGCCAACGTCCACTTAATTAATATATAACTTTATCGAAAAAAAGGCACGGTTGTTATTTGTAAAAGTTTAAACACAGTTTCTGATTTTGTTTCGGTTTTGTAACATTTTCTCTTTCAATAAGTGCTCCATCGATTGGATTAAATGATAATCGATGGAACCAGGTCTGAGATATATAGCGGGTGAAGAAGAACTTCTCAGCTCAATTCATCGACTTATTTCTGTTCGTCCAGCTTGAAAATTACATCAATATCGAATTTTCGTTTCATATCGGACCTTGGACCACCATGTTTCTGAATGTTCATCCTTAAACTGTTTTCCACTGATCCACTCTAGCGTCTCGTGTATATCAGTCTGATTTTCATTGTTAAGTGCTTCTGTTGTGCTTATTAGTTCACAGATTACTAAGTGCGTAAGCTTTCGTCAGAACTATTCATCATACGAGAGGGTTACTGTTCGCGAAATGGAGCAGGTGGCTGCAACAGATCGAACACTGCATTGTGGGTCACTTTCAATAACTTCACTCATTTTCTGAACTTTATTTTCAGTGATCAGCCTTGGTCTTCCAGAACGTTCACGATCTTCCAAAGGCCAATCTCACAAAAACGATGAAAAGTCTCTCTTATAACACTTTCACTTGGCGAGGTTTTCCCAAGTTTGGCATTTTATTTCCGTTTAACAACAAAAATTGAGTTGAATTTGGACATCAACAATTTTGATTCTTAACTTCAAATCAAGCGGTATTTGCTAAATCTAATTTTAAAATATTAAAACAAAACAGACTTAGATATTTTAATATTATGTAAATAGAAATTTCAATCGATTGAATTTAATGAAAGATATTTAAGTTTACTTTCCACGGGGACTTATGGCACACCCTGTATAGAAAAATCAATCATGTCGAGAAAACGACATTTTGAAAGAAAAAAGACAGAATAAACTATCCAAAGTCATTCTTCTCAAAGATAATGTGAAACAGGAAGCAGTACATAACGTTAAAATTATTCTTCAAGAGCTCAATTGAAAGGTTCTTCAACCTCTTATTTAATCTCCAGACCTAGCACCAACAGATTTCTAAACCAAATGAGAGGCATTAACTTTGAGAAGGAGGAAGATTTTAAAGTGGTTGGCCAATTTTTTTTCAAAGATTTCTGGAATAAAGACAAACTGGTGGAAAGTTGGTAGGAGACCCTAAATAATAAAGGAAAATACATTATCGATTGAGTTTTCCTTGCTATCTGTAAATAACAAATATATTTTTCAAAATCACAAAAAAATATGTTACCACCTACTAATAACATTAATAATATTATTCCAGAATTAAAATCCAAATAAAAAAGAGAAGTCTTTTCTTCAAAAGCATCTCTCAAAAAACAGTTTTTTCAAAAAATTCTGAAATGTCCCACCTCAAATTTTTTTCAAGAAATAGATTAATCATGTAAAAGTTGAGAAAAGAAATTTTCTACTGTTTTCCAAATCAAAAAAGCGAAAATAATCCCAGATTTTCCGAGGAACAAAGTAAAAAATAATAGAATTTCACGGTGGATAACTTTTGATTTTAGATGTTCTTAGATCTTTACATTTAAATACATGTGTTTCTTTACAGGTTGAGTTTTTCTTTAGCAAAGGGGTTTACTATTCTTTTTCTTTGAATTGTGATTTTAGTAGAATGGCAATGAAACATGTCAAGTCTGCTAAAGCATTTGTATTTTTTGAATATTAATAATTTGCTTGAGAAAATAATTGAAGATGGTACTGATATGACAAATTATATAAATAAATAAGGTTTTTATTATTTACTCAGGTTTTTGGGAATGTTCGTATAATTTAGTACTTGAAAATACAAACCAAACCATAAATACAATAATTTTTTCAAGATAATTGACTTTAAAATCAATACACCTCTGCACGCGAACAAATCAATTTTAGAAGAGAGTTTTCAACTCTGAAATTTGTACTTCAAATACCAATACCCTACAATTTTGTAATAGCTGTTTCAGGCAAAGAGATGTCACCTTAAATTTAAAACCATAGTAAATCATCGAATAATAATCTTCCTGTGAAAAATTAATATCTCATTTATAACGCGAATTTATGGTAATTTAAAGTCCATTTTATGATGGTATCAATTATAAAGCGCAAATAACACTAAAAATAATTCATACCACAAACTCTGGCAGCACCTCATGTATTATGCTTTTAATTTTTAAAATAATAACACCCCTTTACTTAGAAATATTTACAAACTTAAACTTTTGATAATTTTGTGCGTATTAAGAATTGCACCATTGAGAAATGAAAGTTTTCATGCATAAATCTAGGTACATTTACAGTTTATAATACAATAAAACCTGTCTAAGTTTAACATCATGGAACCAATATTAGCTCTTATCCAAATGAAAAAATGTTAGAAATGAAGTGAACCCCATCTAATTTACCACCCCCTTATTTTTAGCACCCTTTAAAATTTAACACTATATAAAAAATTAAATAAATTAGACGCAAACCTTTTTAAACCTAAAATTTGATTTGTTTAAATAATAAGTTTTAAAGTACTTTGTTTAACGTTTGTTAAGTAAATATTTTCAAATATACTTTTAGCATAACTTTTAACTTCTATATAATTTTTTAATGTTATGTAATCACAATGGTTACTTCTTTAATTTTTGGTCGGTCCCAAAAGTAGTAATTCAAAAAGGGTCAACTGTACGCAGCAAAAAAACAACAACAAAGATATGTCATTCCAGAAAATTTAAGAAATTATTCATTTCAAAAAATGCTAAACTTAAAAAGCGTTCAACTTAAACAGTTTTGACTGTTCACCTCTAAAATTCATCTCTTATCACTTACTAAAATTGATTCTTAATGAAATAATGTTCATTTTATCTTAATAAAACTACCTTGCTTTTTGTCCTTAGAATAAGTCATTGTAAAAATGTTAAAAAGAAAAAATCAAAACTTAAATAATTTATTTTATTTATACACTTCTTTTAAATCAGATTGTTTTAATTATTTTTTATGCCAAGTATATATTATATTGACTTTTTCAATTAAGGGGTGGGTTCACAGGATGAATCCAAACTAATTCACTATCTGCTGGAACATAAAAGCTATAATCCATTGATCAGACCGGTATCGAATCTCTCCAATACTATAATGGTCGAATTAGATCTTGCTATGATTCAGATCATTGCAGTCGTAAGTTTTTATTATGATTTTTTAATATTATTTTTTATTTAAAAATAATGGATCACGGTTTTTTGACCGAAAATCATTTCATGTTTTTTGAACAGAATTTTATGTCATGATTTTTGTTTGAGAAGCAAATTATCTCGTATTTTTATTGACCAAAAAATCATGAGTCGTGCCAAGCATTTGGTAGAGGATAGAAAATCTGCCTTATTTATATCTATTTCTTATTTGAATATGTAACACTGTGAGTGGTGCTTAATCAAACGTGTTCGGTTAATTAAAACCCACCTTGTATGTTATGTAAAAAATTGTTTTTCCTATGAAATACATTTTATATATAGCCGTTAAATGAAAACAGCATTATAAAGTCACAATTTTATTCTATCATTTTTAAAAACAGCTACTGCGAAGCACATATATAAACATGGGAATCTCACCATTATGCAGTACAGTGCTCAGAATCATGTAGTCAAACTTACAAAATTTTTCTTGAAGCAGAATGCAATTAGACGTGTCCATAACCACCTACACTTATATCTCTGAATCATGAAGTCATACTATTCGACATCTTTCAACTTTCGACAGTTGGATGAAATGTTTTTCTTATTCTAGTCACATTGATAAATACAATGTGTACTTTTATTAAAAAATGTACATACAAAAATATGATTATCTGATTAAATTATATTGATTAAACAGCAGATGCAATTCATTAAACTAATAAGTGATGTATTTTTATTTAAGAGTTTGTAATAAATTTTATATTATTTTTTCTAAATTTTTATTAAATTTAGAAGTTTCGGAGACCCAATGTAAATATTTAATTACTACATTACTTTTTTTCGATTTACAATTTTCATAAATAATTTTCTGAAAATTTATCAATAAAAAAAATGACATGAATATTATTTAAAAATTTCATTAAAAAATAATTGGGTCATTAATTATGAAATATAAACATAAATAATTTATAATAAGGACGTTTTGAAAATGTATTGTGTTATGCTTACGTCTAATGAAACTGTTGGTGAAAACAATGAGGCCTAGTGTTATTTTTGAGATTTTTTATGTGAAAACATTATTTGTTTTTAATGTTTTTTTATTATTACAATGGCAAGTCATTTTCAAAATAGGATAGGGTTCATAATTCGATGTGCAATGCGTACGGAATTTGAAAAACGCTTTATTTTATTTTTATCATTTTATTATGACTATTTCTGTCCTGTTCTCACTTTAAAGTTTATTCACATTGATAGTAAATTTTATATATTTTTCTACACCACTTTTTAATTTTGAAAGTGTTATATTATTTCATATATGTTATATTATGTCATACTTTTAAAGTTAATTTTTTTCCTCTTTTGAAAAATTTATTCCAATTGATTTTTCAAAATCAATATATATTATAAAAATGAACAAAAATAAAAATCCTTTCCTACGATTTTGGGGGGAAATTTACATTTATATTATTTCTTTGTTTTTGTTTTAGATGGGTTGGTTGCTGTTTTCGATTTCTTTTTAAATATTATTTAGGATTAAAATCAGAAAACAGTGGTCATTTATATTCTGAAATTAAATATTAAAAACAAAATTAATTTTAATTTTGGGAAATTTTATAAATCTGTTCTTTTCATTTTAGTTTAATAACATTTTTATAAATATTTTGACTATATTTTAATTAATTTTCTAGGAAGAGAAATCTCAAATTATGAAAAGCAATGTTTGGTTAAGACTGGTATGTTTTTTATTGATTTAATGATTTCGTTAAGATGACTGGTAGATAAATAATATTAA
>JBBMKC010219120.1:0-12383 GCA_037834085.1 Bipalium vagum
TCATTTACAGTTGACAGGATGTACTTTTGTAATGGATAACGTACCATTCCATAAAAATGTAAAGGTGCGTGATCTAACACTTGACAGTGGCCATGAATTGATTTTTCTTCCGCCATATACATCATCATCATTATTATTATATCTTATAAGGCTGAAAACTAAAAATAAAATGTAAGTTTTTATTCAAGTTAGAATTCCTAATCATTTTTTATTTAGATCTGTATTTATTCTGTTTTTTTTATTTCGATTTTACAGCTTGGAAAATATGTTTTAAAGACAAAGCAACTCAAATTTAAATAATTTTTTAAACTTTGGTTTTATTTACTTGTCTTCAATTGGTTATTTTGCTTTTCAAATGATTCTGTCACTGCAAAACTTAAAAATCTTTAGAAAAACAATTTTTCAAATAAAAAAATAATTGCACTTTTTAATATTAAAAACAATATCTAAATAAAACCTGTTTAACAAATGGTAATATTATATCGATTAATTTTATTACACACAATTTTTAAAATTTTCACCATATTACATGTACATCAACATAAAATCTTCAATAAGAATTTTGTATTCTAAAATTCATCCGTTAAGTTCTATTTATAATTCTTAGATAATGAAATAAAATAAAGAAAATAAATTAAAATTCTTTAGTCACCAATTAGGTAATTAAAATAACTCTTTGACTATGTAGACTCTTGTGTTTTCGATAATGGATAAGACAGAATTTCCGTAGAAAGCGGATTGATCAAAAATGAGTTATTGAATGATCTCTAAGTTCATTTAAGCTTATCCAATTTTTATGTTGTGTTATTTAAGTCAGTAGTTTTATTCGATGGAAGCTTTGAAGTTCAAAACAATTGATGCCTGTCACTTTATTTCTGTGAAGAAGAATGTTTGTCTGTTCCTAATATTAGGAGTACTCATAAGTAATCAATTATTTAAGTGGCAAAAGAAAAAAAGAATTTAAATACATTTATTTCTATTTTTAATCGATTATATAATTTCCATCGTTGTCTAAGACCTTTTGACATCTTGTTGGTAAAGTTTCAATTCCTCGGCCATAAAATTCTGAATCCTATGAATAGAAATATGATTCTAGGTGAGTTCGGACATCATTGGCATTTTAGAAATTTTGATTATTCAGGGAATGTTCCATGGACCGGAATAAATGAAAATCCGATGGCGTTATGTCTGGAGAATATGTGGGATATGGCCAAATTTCCCAGTCTAGTTGCCTTATTTTTTCTTGGATTAATTTTGGTGCATGAGGTCTTGCATTATCATGTTGCAATATTATCCTTTTTCTGTTAACAAACCTGGTCGTTTTAATAAAAATTGGTTTCGTAATCTATCCGATTGTTGGCAATACAATTCAGCCGTAACTGTTTCTCCTGATTTCAATAGTTCAAAATGAATTATGCCACCACAGTGCCACCAAACACACAATAATACCTTCTTTAGAGTGAGGGATGGTTTCGGAATGGGTACGGCTAGTTGATTTTGAGAAAACTATTGCTTGGTGCACTTGCTGTTGTTGTACAAGACCCATTTCTCGTCACCAGTAACAATCCTTCTTAAAAACGGATCATTTCTTTGTCCTCACAAAAGAGATGTTAATCTTTATTCATCTCCAAAAATAGATGTGGGACCCATATACCCTGCCTGTAAACCTTCCAGATTTCTTTAAGATGTCCTTGAACTGTTGACCAAGTAGCTTGAAGAGTATTTGCTATTTCCTGGATACTCATTTTGGGATTCTTTTCCACCAGTGCTTTTAGAGTGTTTTTATCAAACCCTACTGGGCGTCCAGTTCGAGCGCTATTAGACTAGCCAAAATCACCAATTGAAAATTTTCGAAACCAATGTTGGCACTTATTGATTTTTAATACGTCTCCATACACATCACAAATCTTCTTTGTTGCAACGGTTGCATTCACATCCGATCGAAAATGAAACAGTATGCAATGACGTAAATGTTCCTCACTTGGTTGATTCTTCGCCATTTTATATCAGAATAATAAAAACGTTTGAATTTAATTATAATCAATATTCAAGGTCAATGATTGTAATTTAACGTAATAAAATACGTGTTTTATATATTCAGGGTCTGAGCTAGAATGAAGCAAACACTGCATACTAAAAATAATTGATTACTTATGGGTATTCCTAATATATTACACATTTATGATCATTTTGTTAAAAATAAATATTGTTCATTTTAAGTCTTTTTATTAAAAAAAAATTACATCAATGTTCATTTATTATTTGTCTATTATGTTATCAAGATACTCAATGGTTTATAAATTGTTGGTATTAATATGAAAAATGACTTAATATCTGTGTTTAACGTAAGCCAGTTTTTTAATTACACCGATAAAGTCTGTTGCCCTGAATATAGTATAATTTGATCATAATTTGCCAGAAGAAGAACTGGTGGTATGTTAATTTTTCTTAATAAGGGTTCAATTGTAATCTTGGAATTAGGTCTAATTAGAATTAATATACAGACCATTCAAAACTGAGAAGCTCGCAAATAGAGAGGCAACCCAGAGAATTTTTAAAGAGAACAGTAATTCATAGAATATGTAAAGGATTAATAGCAAGAATTCAAGCATTGAATCACACATACGAAAGCTTGTTGAGTATAGTTCGTCAAAGATTGATACAAAAATTGCTAATTATTTAAATTGTTCCTTTGATTTTGATTTTAAATTGATCTCTATATATATTGAACAATTATTTAACCAGTTAACTTCTCAGTAATTGTATCTGAATTTTTTGTTATTTTATCGATTTTGTTATTTTTAAAATATTGTTATCATAAATCATTTTTATCCTGTGTGCAGTGCTATAGTTGGTGAAGACATGACGTAAAGAAACGAGTTGTTAATGAGACATTTAACATTGATTTGTGATTTGTAGGGGGTTTTAATAAAAGCATAGGACATACGAACTAGTTATTTGTCAAGGGGTGTTGATCAATAACGAACACAACTATAAGATTTTGGAGTCTCGTCTTTAGATTGGTTGATTAAAATAATTTTTAAAAAATAAATAATATATTTTTAGAATAAAAAAAGATAAAAAAATATGAATAAAATCTAAAAATGAAAAAAATGATGTTGCTGTTTATGAATTCAAAGTTTATATTTAATATTTTGAAAATAAATTTAATTTTAATATTCATTTAATTTAAGAAATCTTCACATTTAATTGTAGTAATTATATTTTCACATTTTAATCAATAATTTATTTATTTTCACAATTTACAATTCATTAAATATTTTAATTGTATCCTCAATGTATTTTTATCAAACATTCAGTTGAAAACAGGCAATTTCTTAAAATAATTTCAAACAATTATTCCTTCTGGTTTCCTTCTTAAGACTTAAGTGATTGAGAAAAGAGATAATCACAATTCAACAGTGTACATGTTGCAATATTTCTTAAGAAAATAATAATAATAATAATAATAATAATAATAATAATAATAATAATAATAATAATAATAATTTGTAAAATTTAAATAATAAATCTGGAAATTATGGTTTGTTTTAAATAGATTAAATGGAAAGTATAAATAAAATAAGCCAATAAATTACAATTCTTTATAAATAGCTCGATCTATAACAAGAGTTTTTTTCCAGAGATATTTAATGAGGAGTGATGGAACTTAAGAATCCTTATTTATGAAAAATATTTTACAATAAGTTTCGAAGGTTAAAGTTGGATATTGGAGGAACTGGTGATCAATAAAAAAAACTTTTACTATTATATAAAAATAATGTTATTTTGTTTTCACAAAATTTTTCAAATTAAAAATGTGCTCATTTATAAAATGGACAATGAAAGAAAATGTGCATTATTTAAAACATTTCATAGTATAAATGTTGAATAAATTTATAATTCAGAAAATTCTTAAAAATTATTCCATAATTATTTATTTTAGGTTTCCATAATAATAATGAAAATTCTTTTATAATTTAATAAAGTCTAATAAGTAAATCAATAATCTAATAAAAACTTATTTGCAAGAGCCCTGTTAACTTTTAATTATTAACACTTAAAATTTTTAACTCATTAGTGACAAAGAAAATCAGTCGAAAAATAAAGAAAAGCTCCGTAATTTATTTTAATAAAACATCAAAATATAACTACTTTATCACACTGAGGATAATTTAATATTTATTGATTATTTATTGATTATTTATTTAGAATATTTATTTTCTTAAGTAGTATATTGATTGAAAAAATTTTAAATCATTTTAACACATTTTCGTAATAACAAAATGAATAATACTATTATATAACTTTTAAAATGTTATCGTAATAATAAAAAATATTATTATACACTATTATATATAATATATATTATTATACAATTCCTTTTTTGAAAACATCTTTCGAAAGATTTGAAATGATTTTGAAAGATATGTTAATATTGATATTAACCAAGTCCTATTTTTTGTACCTTTTCCTCTTACAGGTATCTACTGGCGTGTTACTAGATCAAAAACGATTCTATTAATAATTGTGACAAAATATCCATCTTAACTAAACTATCATATGGGCAATTCTTCATTATTCTCATTCCTTATTCCAATTTCTAACAAACAAAATATTTTCCCTTTGAATAAGACATCTTCTCCTGTTAACGTTTGTGATGATCCTGTACGTAATAATTTACTTCTGTCTTTTTCATTTTAAACGGTCTCATTAATAACTGACATTGATGCAATTTGAGTGGACCAATGACCTCATCAGTCTAACATTTAATCTAATTGTGTAAGACTTTTCCCTTCCTTTCTAACAACATTGATTCGATCCTTGTACACAGGTATTCCTAATCTTGCTACTCGTTCTTCGACTAATTCTTTCTAGGATTTTCACGTACTTGCGAATCTACATACATAGTATTTGAGCATATTTGATCATGTTCTTCTGGTAACTTAGGATATATTTGCACTTTAACTGGAATGTTTGGCAATGGCTTTCTAATCGGTGGTACCAGTGGATTGTGATGCTTTATTGATGAATATGTATCGTTTCTTCTTTGTTTTTTGATTCAAAGTCCATGAATTTAGAATATTCCAGATTCTTCTTCTGAGCTGGAAGATATACTATCATTTTCTTTTACTTTACTATTGGGTTTTTCTTAATCGATTCCATTTTCATTTCTGGTATTGCTCATCTGCGAAAATTTTCCTTTTCAATTTTTGATAACTCGTTGTTATGATGATATATTATTACAAGCTTCGCTAAAAATGGTAGACATGCTGCTATTAACAGCCATGTAAAGACAATGGCCTAATATAACGTATATACTGACATTAGGTACGAAAGTGCCAACTGACAATCATAAATACTCTATAAATTTCGATTAATTCTGCCATAAATGTTCCGAAACCAATGAACTTTCCCCATGTTGCCTTTTTGAAATGTTCGGGACTCAACAATACTACATAGTTCGGGTTTCCTATCAGTCCACCATAACTATATATTAAAAACTCAACAAGATTTGTTAATATCCTTTTTCAGTTCTCCGAAAATAATATATTCCTTTGTGTTTCTTTTATATCTTTCTGAGTATATATGCCTCCTTCGGTTTAATCACCGAGATCTTCAAATTTTACTAATTCCAATTTTTCCACTTTATCGGTCTCTTCTTTCTGGAGGTGACATCGACATATCTTTAATTACTTTATAAATTGTGGAAATCACCGCTCCACATTCCAACACTTTAGATCTGAAAGCATTTGGAAGTAATATTCTTGTTGTGGACTCAAAATATATTTCTTCCCCAACTAAAATAACTGAAGTTCATTGGTGTATTCTCCTGGTCGTCGTAATTGAACATTTACTATACCTATAGATGATTTTCCCCATTATCCTAGTGAATAGTCCTTGATCTGGCATTAGCATTGGATCGACAAAAACTTGATTGGTAATAATCATGAAAAGTCGATTTTTAAGAACTCTCTGATGATTCGACAATCGTTTGTTACAAGTTCAAAATATATTTCACTTGTTGACTGTTTCAGCAAATGATAGATTGAATTTATTTTTGTGTTAACATAAATAGCCATTTTACTTTCCATTTTTTTCATTTTACCTCTCTGGCTTCTAAGATATTCTGTAAACTTACAAATACGCCTTTGTTGTTCGTTGCATAAAGAAATAAATTGAATTTTAGCATACTTCCCTTTCTTACAAACCTGACTCTTTCAGCTAAAATAAACAAAAATTAAATAAATAAGCTTCAAATAAAACGATTAGTGTTCTTTCTCTCTGTACCTTTTCAGATGACTTGGATACTACTTTTTTTTCTTTCTCACTTTCTACCTGAATAAAAACCACTTTCTTGGGAAATACTATATCACACATGTATTTGGAATTTCGTAAAATTAATGAATCTCCAGTGTTGTAGTAGTGTGCCTTGAATTGCAAAACGGGTGTGATAACATTTTCCCATTGACTATACCAAAAAGTCATCTTTCAATTCTACTTGGTAATTCAAGTATGTTATGTTCGTTGTCTGCATTCGACTCTGTTAGTGCATTCTCCATTTGATGAAATCGATCCTTTTTTCGATAAGAATTTGCTTAGTTCTGACACCTTTCTTTGTATCTATTGCCAATTCTACCGTTAATTATAAAATGCCAGTGACGAGTGCTACCTCACAATTTTCAGATCTTACTATTACTGGTACAGTAATCATTGTTTTATTCAAGAAGACTGTTCGACTGTGAACATCACAATAATATTCAAAAGATGCCCTCATCACTATGTATTCTTTTACTTGAGTTTTTCGGAATTCTGTTTCCTGATAAATATGATATTCAACGTCTGTTTGTTTCATTTTAGTTGAATATGCTTCTGGGCATTGACATAAATCGATTAATGATTATATTTTTCCAATTTAAACTACTAAAGCGTTGTCTCTACGCGAAATATTTATAAGCCTGAACATTATTAATAACATCATTGGTAGCCACATATTTAATGGGTTTTCTCGCTCTGATCTTAGTTGTTCTCTTCTGTGGCTATAGAGAGTTCCTCTAAGTTGATCGCAATCTGAATCATCTCTGTTTCCGGTGTCTATGGTGTAATCTCGTCTTCGATTCTTTGGGTCTGTATCTCCTTGTACCTGTTGTAGTTGTGATTGTTCTTGTTTTGTGAGTAAAAGTCCTCCCCATCCTTGATATAATCTGAACCATTGTGCAAAGAAATCATTTATTTTCTTGTTAGGTTTCCTTACTTACAAATCCAGGTTTTGTCTTCCGCATTCTTTATTTATCATTAGTAGCCTTTTTAATATCATCTTCGTAAGGCCTCAAGCCTTTTTTATGTACTCCCCTTTTAATAGGTATCCTGGAACCATATCAGTATTTATGTTAATTTAGTCATCATTTATAAATATATAAAGATATCAGAATATGTTTTTATAGATTTTTTGAAAAATGCATAAACAATATAAATTCAAATATTTTATTTTAAAAAAATGAATAAATTGCCTTTATTTCACGTGTTCTAGTGCCCTAAGTCAATGAAAAATAAAATCTGTCTGATTTTCGCAGATTCATCATATTTTTTGTTTAGTAAAATCCAAATTTTCAAAATAAATCTCATTTCATAAAAATAAATACATTTTTCAGAAAAAAATTTTGAGGTTCAATAGTTTTTATTTTTAAAATTCTTAATTTAATTAATGTAAATATTTTTGTAAATACAGATAAAACTTGTAATTTATAGTAAAAATAAAAATGGACATAATAAATAAATTCTATATTATAAATATGAATATTATAAAATGAATAATTACTTAGATAATAATTGTTATAACTCAAACAATTATTCTGATGTGCAATCCTATCATCAGAATGATCAAAATAAATATCAAAATTGCTTTTTTATAGAACTTATAATACCACAAAAAAGAAATTTATATTATGTATTATTAATAAAATAATAATAATTCAATTTATTATTATTATTATTATTATTATTATTATTAATATTATTATTATCATTATTATTAATATTAATAATAATAATAATAATAATAATATTATTATTATTATTCGTTTTTATTCGTATATGTAATTATTAAAATGTGTTTCGAAATCAAAATTTCACATTTTTAAAATAAATAATTATTTTAGGTCTTAAAATAATTTTTCTTCAGCTTCTTTTAATGCCTGTAAATTTTGTATTTGATTTGAATGTCGAAAAACTCTCTGAGAATGATTGATTAAGATTTGTATATATCTTAAAGCAATTCTTCACAATTCAATGAAAAGAAAATATTCTTAAAAACGAAACATGTGAAAAATAAATATATTTATTCTTCTCCACATCAAACATAAAACAAAGAATGTAAAATCAAAAAAATGATTTTTACAGTTTGTTTTTATTTATTTAATCTGCTTTAAAAATAAATGAGATTTTAAACAGGGTGACTTTTAAGTAGCTTTACAACTTTAACATTTAATAAATATGTAATTACTTATTTTTGTTTATCTGAACTCTTGTTATGTTTACCATTGATATCACATATTTATAATTTTAATGTAAAATGTCTCTGAGTAAAATGTCTAATGTTATATACAAAACCATTTCGCTCACTTGTATAATGTTTAAAACCAAATGTAAAAAGAGATTTTTATTTTTTTTAATATCTGAAATAAACGATATAATATAGTGTATTTTAAATGTAGTAGTGAAAACTTTAAACAACCATAATTTTACAATTATTAAATTTTTGATTGAAATTTTTTATATTCTAATAGAGGATTAAGTAAGTTTTAATTTCATATATAACATATTAATTTTTAGTATAAATGAGAATTTATTTTTATCAAGCTAAAGCTAACCAAATAATTGTATATTTCCAAGGAAATTAAAAATCTTAAATTGAAAATTGATCATTTTTGCTAAAAGAATACCAAGAAAATCGGTGCAAGGCATATTAAAGCGATTTATAGATGAAGATCGAATAGAATTTATAAAAAAACCTGGTCTAAGAACAATAAATATCAAAGGAAACCGAAAGAGGGAGAGATCCTCATTTATAAATAAACTTGGATATTCATTTTAGTGTTCACAGAATAAAACAGACACTCGGTATGAAAGCATACACTATGTTAATATCAATTCTCCTACGGCAAATGTCCTCTTTGTATTATCCTTTATTTTTGAAATCTGTTCTTCAGCTGCCCTATATTTTCTATCTCTATATATCTTTCTACCAAACACCGTTTCAGCCGGACTTATTCCGATTGTTTTCTGTAACGTAGAATTGAGAGCAAATTCTACTTCCGGCAGGATCTCAGCCCAGTCCTTTGTCCCTCTTTCGCTAAGAGTTGCATTTAACAAATCGCGCAAGGTTCTGAATTGTCTTTCTATTTTGTTATTTGTGTTGTTATGGTATGGACTCAAAAAACAAAGATTGGCATTAACTCTCTTTGCAAAATTCTTCATCGCTTTAGATTCAAACCCCTTACCACAATCCACATTTATTGTTTTTCGGTTTCCGAACTTCAATATCCAATTATTCATAATTATCTTTTGCACAGGGTTTTCATCTTGTCTTACCATAGTGGTAAACGAAATATATTTGCTAGATTTATCTATAATATCAAGGATATATTTTTTCTTCCGGTAGTTTCTCTTAAGGACCCACATATATCTACATATATGTCTTCAAAAAGTTCTGACGCCTCTACTTTCTGGACCTCTTCCTTGGTCTTCGTTGTGACCACTTTATATCTCTGACAGGCTTCACACGTTTTAATTATCTCCTGAACTTTTTCATTCAAATTTGAAATTGAGTAATTGTCTTTCATATAATAGGCAACTTTTTCTGATCCAGCATGTGACAGCATATGATGAGCCGACCAAACGATATCTTGAAACGTATTATCTTCGCACATTTTAGTTCTTTCTGCTTCCGTCTCTAGCTGATACTTTTCTATTGTTACCACGTCTAAAATCTTTGTTCGAATTCTTCCCATTTTTGGTTCTTCATGCTGTGTCTGACATTGCGCACATGTATCGCATTTCAACCTTGAAAGCATATCTGCATTTGAATGTACAATCCATTTCCTGTATTCTAATCTCATGTCTAGACTACTGAGATAATTGATCCACGTTTGAAGTTGAGAGATAATTGGTTTCTTTGTTGTTAGCATAAAGGTTATTGCTTTGTGATCCGTACATAACGTAAACCGTTTACCATATAAATAATGGTTGAAATGGTTACAAAAGTAATACACAGCCAACAGCTCTTTCCGTGTCACACAGTAGCCTTTTTCATGAGCGTTCATTGAATGCGACTCAATGCTACCACTCTTTCATGACCATTTGAATCTTTTGGTGACAAAACTGCCCCAATTGTGTCGAAACTCGCATCGGTATCAAGAATGAATTCTTTATCGATATCTGGAAAGCATAATATTGGACTGGATATTAGTGCCTCTTTTAGTTCTTCAAAAGCTTTATTTACTTCTGGTTTCAAAATCAATTTATTATTATTTATTCCGCATAATCGTTCCAAAGTTTTTGCTTTCTCTGCACAGCCCTTTATGAATCGTCTATGGTAATTGCATATACCCAAAAAGCTCCTAAAGTTTTTTACACATTTTGGTTGTGTAAATGTTTGAATAGCATATATTTTTGATTGATCTGTTTGAACAGTCTTTGTTAACAATATCACTTAGGAATTTGACTTCTTCCTTTAATAATTGGCATTTCTCGGGATTAATTCTTAAGCCAGCTTCTTTGATGCTCACTAAAACCTGATTTAAGACAATTTAATGTCTTTCCAAACTGCTGTAAAAACCAGAATATCATCTAGATATACCATAGCTCCTTTGATTTTACCGATGACCTTTGACATTACTTCTTGAAATGTTCCTGGTGCCACTGCAATGCCAAATGGCATTCTATTTAAACAGTACTGTCCATTTCTAGTAGAAAAAGCAGTCTTCTCTTGTGAATCTTTGTCCAATTCAACTTGATAATAAGCATTACCCAGGTCTATTGAGGTAAAATAACGTGCTCCAACTAACTCATATAAAATGTTGTAAACGTTAGGCATGGGAAATGCTTGTCTTTCGGTCACGGCATTAAGTCTTCTAAAGTCCAGACAAATCCGAATGTCTTTCTTCTCTTTTTTCCAAACGCATATCAATGGGATGTTCCACAGAGAGTTACATTTTCTGATGATTCTTTTCATACAGATTCTTTATCGTCTCATTTATCTTTTCTTCTAAATTCATTGGTTGCCTAAATGGTTTTAAATTAATTGGCTCACCTTTCGTTCTTATTATATGTTTTGTCAGATGGACACATACAATTTCCCATTTATAGGTATAAACGCGTCTTCATTTCAATTATCTTTCGTAATTTGCCATCTGTATTAACATTTAATAATTACAATGCACTTTTCAACCGTTCTCCTTTCTGTATTGTTATACCAAATCTTCCTTCTGCATTACACAGCGTATTGCTTAAATCTTCCACCTTGTTGGTTTTACTTTCATATTGTTGCTTCAAAACATCCAAATTTTTTAAGAAACACCATACCACCTATCAATTTAGGGGTGACAATTTCTACAACTATGAATTTTACAACTTTTCGAACTTGACCAATGCTGACCTCTACGTTTATTGACCCTCTTGTCTCTAAATAACTGTCGTTTGCAAATCTCAGTTTTCACCATACCGTTGGATTTTAACATCTGTCAGTTTCTGGGCAATCTTCGTACTCATGACATTAATTCCTGCTCCTGTATCCAAAAGAATATCCAATTTCTTTACTTTAATTCTCACACTTGGACGCCCATGCATTCTGTCATACGAGATAACTGTCTTTTCACTTTCTGCAATCGCATTAACTTTCTTACAATCTTCAATCTCAAACTGCTTCTTTAAAAATCTGTACACTTTCTCTGCCGTTCGCGTCACTCCTTCCTCAGTCTCAATCCTTTGGGAATAATCATTTTCGATTTCTAGTATATGGCTCCCACTAGCTCCCCTACTAGTGGAGCCTTGTCTTTTGGGTACACTGATGCATTCTCATATTCCTCTCTCATGCAATCTCCTTCCAATATCACATCAATATTTTCACTAATCACATTAATTCTTTTAATTCTAATCATCTCCTGTTTACCTTGGTAAAAATTCCTGTTTCTTCTCTGACCTCTATTTAGATTTGTGTAGCACTCCGAGGCTCGGTGACCATTTCTTCCACAACTTTGACATTTGTAAACTGTACAATTCCGACGTATGTGTCCTGCTTTTTCACACCCAAAACATGTAGGAATTCTCTTCTCGGGACAGTCTTGGCTTATATGTCCAACTTTTTTACACGTCCAACATTCTAT
>JBBMKC010219131.1:0-22598 GCA_037834085.1 Bipalium vagum
AATAATAATAATAATAATAATAATAATAATAATAATAATAATAATAATAATAATAATAATAATAATAATTCAAAATACATGTATTGTGGATCTTAAAAATTATCGTAATAATGAATATTGATAAACAAAAGTTTTTCTATGAATGATCGAAAATTTTTAGAGATATTTCACTGATTTTAGAGTTATTTCTTAAAATTCTATTTATAGTTTATAATTTTTATGATGACAAATTTCAAGTCAAACTTATATGGAATTTTAAATATATGAGTTGAAAATAATAAGACCTTTTAAAAATGTTATAATTGAATTTTTTTAAAAAATGATGTAAAATTATTGATTCTAAAAAACACATTTTGGTCAATAGAAATAAAGTAATATTTCAACAGGACAATGCAAGACCACACAAGTTTTTTCGAACTCTACAGAAACTGAATGACTTTGGATGGGATCTTCTTATGCACCCTCCATATTCTCCAGACATAGCATCTTCGGATTATTATCTGTTTCGATCGCTGCAGAACTCTCTTAATGGGAAGCGGTTTGATTCCTTTGAATGTTGCAAAACTGCAGTGTCTCAGTTCTTTGAATCAAAATCCAAAACGTTCTACCAGGATAGAATCATGAAACTGCCTCAGAGATGGCAAATGATTGTCGAGAACAATGGTGATTATATAACTGATAAATGTTTTATTAAAAAATAAAATTTTCGATTTTAACTTGTTTCATTTTTTCGGCAAAACATTATGCTTCAACCTAATACTAAAACACGCTATTGAAACATATGACCCGTATAACATTTTTGGAAACAAACTAATTTTTTTGAGTATAAAATAAAGATTTGAAATATAGTTATTATTATTTGTATTATTCTATTTATCAATGTGTTTATATGTTAAATATAGAGTTCTTTTTAATTGAATAAGTCATTTTACAACTTTAAAAAAATTTACCTCTCAATAACTCCATAAAATCCTGGTCCCCTGACGGGTGACGTAATAAAGAGGTTTAACTGTATTTAATATTTTATCTGGTTTTAAATATTGATCCGTGTTTTCTTTTTATCAATAATTATTTAATCTAAAATAAAGTTGAATTTAATAATTTATTAAAATCTTATTTTCTCATTCTCACTTTTATTAATACAAAAATTATAATAATTCATATGTAAGTAGCTCAATTTTTCGAAACAAACGAAATGTAACTAATACATATATTATTATAAAATTTTATAATTAACATTGATAATTAATTATAATTATTTCACATTTCAACATAACTTTATTTTTCCTTACAAAAAGTGAAAAGACAATTATTGTTCAACTTAATCACAAAATTATCTGAATGAATGAACATTAAATTTTGCTAAGGAAAAGTAGCCTATTTAATTTAATATTATCTGTTAAAACAATAATTTCATTCATTTTATTTCATTTCACAATTTTTAAAATAGAAACTAAGGAATTTTTCAAATTTTATTATTAATAACGAAATAAAACTAAATCCGTACCAAGTCTCCATTTTGAGTCAGTTTTCAACATAAATTAGAGTTTAACTAAAATTAGTCAAGGCAATCAAGAATGTAAAACTAAATATTGATTATATTTAACTGAGGGATGGTTGTTGAAATTAATGGAATCAAACGTAGAACAATAAATGGCAAAGGTTCATTTTTGATCAAAAAAGATTTTTATGATCCATATTTTTTCATTGTTCACACTTAACTTACATTGAAATTTTAAAATAATAATACCAAAACCACCCAAAATATCTAATATTCAGAAGATAATATAATATTTTCTGACTTTCATTTCTCTATTAAAGAGAATTAAAAAATGTATATTTTTCTGTCTCAAAAAAGCAAAATATTTTATTGAAATTATAAATGAGTGTAAATTTACACTTTAATTATTTATCAAAATATAATCCACAAACTGGCGAATAGATTAACAGTACCGATATTCAAAAAATACAAAAATTAATATTAAAATAAGTATTATTTATTATTAAGTAATTTAAATATCTAAAATAAAAAGATTTTTAAAAAGATTACTAAAAAGTTTTTTTTTGAAGGATAATCGATAATTTTTTCTGTTTTCCTAGCTTAAGCAATAATTCAAAATCGTTTTCAGTTTACTACATTAATTTTATGGGTCCAAATAAGTTCTAACCGATTTTATACAATTGAAATTTTATTATTTATTCCTCAGAAAATCAATTTGTTTTATTAGATTTTTTAAAATTCATTATTTATTTAATTCAAATATTATTAATTCATTTTTAAAGGTTTTTAGTATTCAAAATGGGGAACTGAAATTCAATCATTAGTTTCTGATCACTGTATGAATTTATACTTCAGAAATAAATCGAAAAATTTGTTCGACATTTGGAGAAGATACAGCAAAGGAAAGAAATATTTGTTTGTGGTTCGAGAATTTTCGTTCTGGAGATGAAAATCTGGAAGATTCACCGAGATTTGAAATACACGTTAGCATGAACAATTATAATTTGAATCAGATTCAACTGAAACATGTAAAGAACTTGGTTTGATATTTAATGGCAACGAAGAAATAATAATATTACATTTGCATCAGATTGTAAAGAGATGAAAAATATAAGCAAAACGATTAACGTCAGAGAATAAATTCCTACGAATGACAATATGGTCTTCTCATCTTAGTCAGATAAAAGTAGAACTATTTTCCATAGATTACTGACATCCGATGAAAATTGAGTAATGCATTCCAAACCAAAGAGCAGAAGTTTATCTCCTACGGATCCAATACCACAAGCATTATTTTATTACTTATTTCAGAAAAGAAAATTACTGTGTTTGGCGGACTTATGAAGAAATTATTCATCATGAGTTCCTAAAACCGAAAGAAAAAAACCTGCTGAAGTTTATTGTGATCTGTTAGAAAAAGTTCATTAAAATTTTTAGAAAAACAGCTGGCGTTATTGAACAGAAATAATGTTCTACTTTTTCAAGACAATGCTGATCCGCATGATACAAAATAAACTAATTAAGCTAACGCAATTTGGGTGGGATATCACAAGTAACCATATTACCCTGATCTCTCGCTAACAGATTTTTCTTTATTTTTTAACCTTCATAATCATTTGAGAGGAAAGAAGTTCACAAAGGATATGAATCTAAGAATGAAAGTGTCCAATTATTCCCTCACAAAGGAAAAAGATTTTAAGGAAGTAGAATTACCAAGTTGCAAAACCATTGGGATAAAGTTTTACAATGAATGGATCATATTTTAATGAATAAATATCTCAATTTAAAAATGTTGACTTACTTTTTTTCAAATATCGACAACTAATATTTTTGAGGTGATTTTTATGCAGTAGATTTGGATAGTAATGTAAAACATAAGAAGTTCATTATTTTATTGACTACAGATTTTATTTATCCAACTTGTATACGAACAAAACTTATGCCAGATTTTAGAAAATTGTTAAATCACATTTTTTGAATATGTATCAAAAGTAGTGAATTTCAAGAGTGATGATAAACGTTTGCCTATATAATCAATGATTATCAAATTCACACAAATCAATTTTATTGAAAAGAAGAACCAAGAGTTTAGTTTAGTAATGGAAGTTTTTAGTTTTGAAATAATAATTAAAATGATTACAATATCACTTTTTAATAGCAATATTAAACTTACTATAAATAAAATGATAATTATAATATCTATAAAAAAACGGAATTATTTTATATTTCGTTAAATTGTTATAATTTCAATATTTTAGCAAAATACCCCGAAGTCAAAAGTTTAATGGGTCACGATCCGAATCTTAAGTGGATCATGTTTCTCTTGGTCATTTTCCAACTAGCAACCAGTGCTTTATTCCAGAATTTTTCGTGGCCGATCCTTTTAATTCTTGCTTATTCTGTGGGTGGAGTGGTAAATCACATATTGACTCTAGGAATCCATGAAATATCTCACAATCTTGCTTTTGGTAATTCAAAACCTCTTACAAACCGGTTTTTGGGAATCCTGTCTAATGTACCTTTGGGTAAGAGATTTTTAATTTCTTATAATCGAAAATTGTTTGTTCAAGCTAAAATAATTTTATTATTTTATTCTGAATTTCAATAATAACATAGTTTCATTCATATGCTAAATAATACTGAGAGGTTACTTAAATTATAGTTCAATATTAAATAATATGTAATATGATATCAAGATTATGTCTTCCCCTCATCGTTGGACTTATAAATATTCTCAATGTATAATTAATATAGCACAGAGGTCATTGTTGAAATAATAAATTTGATAATAATATTTTGACATGCCAGTTGTATTAAAACCGACAAAGTAAACGTTTCTATCAATTTTGTATGAAAATAATGTTTATTTTAAACTATAATAATAAGGATATTTATAATAATAAATTTTAAAGATTAAATTCAATTTAAAATTAATGCATTGTTTAAATATTTTAAATTTTAAATTTAAAAAGTAAATGCTTAAAATATGTTAAAAGAATTTTTAAAATTGTTTTCTTATTTACATGGTTTTTACTCTCATTTTGGAAATGTGTACCTTCATTTTTAATAGGAAAATCAATTTTGAATTTTAACCCACATTTTGAAAAAAATTACAATACAAATTTT
Organism: Bipalium vagum; assembly: GCA_037834085.1. NCBI lineage: Eukaryota > Metazoa > Platyhelminthes > Tricladida > Geoplanidae > Bipalium > Bipalium vagum. The sequence continues at coordinate 4,628 of JBBMKC010219131.1, forward strand.
AGTCATAAAAGATTATAAAATTTTATTAGTCGATAATGGCTTTATTATTAATGCATCTTGGTACTTATCTTATCAGGTTGAGTCGAAGTTATTCATTTTTTTAAGAAAATACTTTATTTACATTTTTTTTAACACAGATCACATTAATCTTATAAATATAGCCTTCGGTTTCTAAAACTCGAAGCTTCTTTCTGCCAATTGCTCAATTCCATGCCGATACCACTCAGATTATTTTGAGGCGAAGAATTCGGCTATTCCATTTTTATCTCTTCCTCTGAACGAAAGTGTCTCCCTCGTAACAAATGTGAGAGAGACCGAAAAATATGATAATCAGAAGGAGTGAGATCCTGGCTCTACGCTGGGTGAGGGATTACTTCGATGCCTTGCAGTTACTGAATTTTCCGCTTCACTATTCGTGATGTATGGAACATTATCATTCTGTAGGAGTGCTCTACCGCGATTCAACAATGCTGGGTAACAAGTGCTCAAGGCATCATGAACTCGTTGTAGTTGTTCAGCATTTAGGTTACCATCGATAGCTCAACCATTCGGAACAAGTTCCCAGTGCACAGGTCCCTCGTAATTCCACCAAACTCACAACATCACTTTCTTTTTGAAGCGATCTTACTTCCTGAAGGCAGAATCCACAGCTTACCTTTACTAGAATCACAGAAGAAAACTCACTTTTCATCTCCTCTAATAATGCGCCTCCAAAAGCGGTTGTCTTTGAGATTCTGGAGTAATTCGCGGCAAAGATCAATTCGACGTTTGACTTGATTATCTTTCAATTCGTGTGAAACTCAAAGTAGATTTTATTTACAAAACCAATGTTATGCAGATGACGAACGATTGTGCTTTGAGAATTCTTGAGCTCCTCTGACAGCCTTTGGGTGCTTGTACTGAGCTGCTGCTGTACTAGGGATTAAAACGTTCCTGATCTTCAAGACCGGTATCTCCTTAAAGCGACGAAACCACCACTGAGCCGTATTTTCCTTGACCACATCCTTGCCATCCACGTCGCAAATCTCTGGAGCCTCAGCTGCAGATGATAGACCTTTTTTCCAATAATGCCGTAATAGGATCCGAATTACTGCTTTTTCTTCAATCATTCTAACTATAAAAATAAGTGAATGTTATTTTATAAATTTAATTTTTAAAATGTAATTACATTCTCCTTTTCATTGGCTTTTAAAAGATACCATAATTTTCATATAAATATTATTATTAAATGATATGGTAAAACAAGAACTTCAAACAACTAAAAACATGAATAACTTTTAACTCAACCTGATATGACGATAATATGATGCACAATCACTTGGCGATATTAATGTACCAACATTATTTATAAGCTTAATTAAAGTTCTTCATCTGATGGACACGATTGTCTGACGCTATTTTTCGACTTTAGAAACATATTTTCGCTCGGGTTATAAAACGGTGAATATGGTAGAAGTAAGTCTAACAAATGACATCTAGTTACAATAATTTTTTTATTTGTTGCGTATTATGAAATGGAACATTATCCAAAATGATTAAATAAAATTTTCAAATATTTTTTTCGTTACTTTTTCAATTTTACATAAATTTGTAATTAAGTTATAATTTATTTTAAATCATGATTATATGTTCTTTAATAAACAATAAGAATTTCTTGCATTTTAGTACAAATAATTCTCATAATTCTTATTTTTATCTTATAAGCCCTATTATGAAATAAATAAACTTAGAATTATTATTAGGTATACCATATTCAGTTTCCTTTAAAAAGTATCATATGCTTCATCATCGCTATCAGGGAGATGAAGACAAGGATATGGATTTGCCAACTGCGTTAGAAGGAAAGCTTTTTGCGAATAAGTATACAAAGTTATTGTGGCTTATTCTGCAGCCCTTCTTCTATGCTTTCAGACCCATAATTGTCAAACCAATGCCTTTGACACCTCTTGAGGTTATTTTTCATCAAGTCATTTAATTTTTTATATTAAAAATGACTTTCAAACATTGTTAATAACAAAATTTATAAATGACAATTAATTCTTTATAAAGACATTAATCGAAAATTTTTTTATTAAATTGTACTGGATATTTAAATTGAAGTAAAAATAAAATATCATTCTTATTACACTTTTTATAATATAGGTATTTTATTGAAAAACTAATTATTAAACTTGTATTAAGTAGTCATTTTAATTAAAAAAAAAAGGATTATTTTTTCATTCCATGTTAGAGAACAACATTATTAAAATATTAGGTCCGGAAATACTGACTATCGTTTTCTCCCAGAAGTTTGAAATAAATAAATAATTTATTCAATAAAAAAAATTAAACAATCACCGAATGACTTCACAACTTTCCCTTACTTATCTAATAGCGAAGATTATGAAAAATGGCGTTTGTATACAAACTTGAAGCATAGGAAGGAGTAATTAGCTCTTACTTGCACAGCAAAGTTTAGTATTAAACAAGATATTAGTTTGATGGAATTGGGCTGGTCTAGTATACTGGGAAATAGTCGATGGAAACTTTTACACTAATCAATTGTACTGAGTAAACGACATTATGACAGAGAAAAAACAGGATAAAGGACCCAAAGGTATTTTTATCAATTATTATTCGAAACCACACATAGTAAATAACCTACAAATCAATCACCAAGAGCTTGCTTCATAGGTTCTTCAACATACTCCATATTCCCCAGACTTTGTGCTAACAGAATTTTTCCACTTATTATCCAACCAAATAAAAGGCATTACTTTTGAGAAAAAAAGAATTTTAAATATGATTGACTAAATTATTTTTGAGTAGATCCAACGATTTCTGTAATAAAGGTTTCGACAAACTGGTAAAATGATGATGTTAAGAAAACTACATTATCAAGTGATTCTTAATTGATACTTACTTAATTTTCTTTAATATTAAGTATGAATTAAGAATCTATAATCAATAATTTTTTATATTAAAAGAAAGACATTTATTTTCGAAAATTTCTTCTTGTGTTTCTTTGCATAGACATAATCTACCAAGACTAAACAAAACAGTTTTTTCATAAAATTAGATTCGTATATTGAAATCTTGCAATAAAAGAAAAGGTTATGAATAAGCTAGTGTTTTCGGAAAGTCACTTCGCTTTTTTATACCTATCATTAAATCTTAATTTAAAGCACTTTTAAATTGATTTCCAGTTTTCATATCCTTTGAATTTTTATGGGCGAGTAACATTTATATTTCAATTCAACGATTTTGACTTTCTCTCACAGCGATTAGTTGTCAGTGCCTGACAATCGATCCATAATCTCAAATAAAAATAATTATGTATTACTATTTTAAATATTACACTGCAAGATACACTCGGCAATAGTTCAGATAATAAAACTTAGTATTCAAAGATTTATTACACTTCAAACTTGTAAAGCTGCTTAATTGATACCCTGTTTAAGGGAAACAATGTTCAAAACTAATAATAAAAATTAATTATTTTGAGATTCTTAATTGTTTTTCTACTCTAGGAGTTTTAATAAATATTTTTTAAAATTGTTGTTGCAAAAGAATATTGCAAAAAACAAATCTGTTTCAAATTCTGCAGGGATTGGATAATCAATCCTAATTAAGTCAACAAAAGATTTTAATCAGTGTTTGTATTGTTATTAACTATATCTATTATTAATGAAGCTTGATAATGTTTTGAATAGAGTAAAATTGTAGATTCTACAATTAAATTTAATCTTTTCCCCATGAGTATTGACAACAAAGTATATATTTAAGTCATTTTACTTTAAGATAAGTAATTATTTCATAGTTACAGTTGGGTATCCTGAAAAGTTATTCATTCTAATATTGTACTATTATGTAACTCCGTTTTCCATTTATATATTTATTTGATCATGAGTGTCATTCAATATGCACTGGTGGCCAAAAAAAGTAGTACACTTTTTCATGATTTTTTTTAAACTTTCAATTAATATATTTTCAACCAATATTTACGAATTCAATTGAATAAATCAATGTTTGTGGCCCTAAAGAAGACCTTTTTGTCGTTCTCATGAATTAATTAGTATGATGTCTGACCACATTCATTCACTAAGCCTTTTAGACATGCTTGAAATTTCTCGTTCTAGGTTTTATTTATTCAAAATCATAACTTGTACTTCCGATAAACATAGATCTTTTATAAAAATTGATTTTTTTTGGTTTTAGTGTTACTCATTTTTTCTGAGAACCTGAGACTTACAATAATATGTTTTTGCAAACAGATTTCTTCTATTATAATTTACAATTTTAATCTGAAAACTTAAATATTTTGAGAAGTGATCAATGTTTTATTTGTAAGTAAAAACTGAGTTACATTTTTTAAAGTAAAGATGAATTCAACAAGTAATTCATTCATAGTGCTAGACACATAATAAAAACTGTACAACTATCCATTAATGTTTTAATCGTGTTTTTTAAGAGAATTAGGCGGTCAAATAAGAGAAATATACAAACAAGAACTATCAGGAAATCCTTAAAATTACATGATGATAGAATAGTTGATATACAAATCAAGGTTAATTATTTTTAAAACTTTTCTAATTAAAAATTCACTTTGCTACATGTTGGGTACACTACAAAAGCCCACTAAATTATATCCCAATCATAAATATTTCTTTCCAACGGAAATGAGATTGACAAAACACATAACTAACAAAAGTTCAATATTAAATACAAATATAAAGAGAACTAAGTGAACAGGAGATCAAAATCATCTCTTAAATTGTATTTGAATTAAAACAATAACCTTTATCCATGATGATGTGATTGATGTGTCAAAATCCATATTTATGATGTTCACAAAACTTTATTAAAATAAAATTATTAAATATATCCGAATGGATATAATGGGCTCTGTTAACATAGTAGAGAGTGTCCCAGTTGATAATTTAGGTCCAGAAACATTTTTTCAAAAACGGAAACAATGATGAATTTATGTTTATTAGAAGAATCGAAGAAAATTGATTTTCTTTAACACGAAGTTCATGGTTAATGATATTTTCTCATGAATATTTCATTAATTTCCAGTGGACTTTTTGGATCTATTCGATAGAATTAAAAAACTTTGTTTTATTGATCCTTGCATCAGATTTTTCATTGTTGTGAAAGAAACAATGTATACTTTTTATGTAAACAGATGGTCACTGATATAATAGCTAAATTTAAAACGAAACATGGTAATCATTTTTAACATATATTTTGTTTATTCTCGTTACAGTTATTTCTGTTACATGTTTATTAAGCAATTGAAGTTAATTCTCTATTTACTTCACGATTAATAATCTCTTTTAGAAATAAATAAGTTACGATGAGACATGTAAATAAATTAGTTTGAGAATTATATTATTTGGTGACATACAAAGTTTCTTCCTTTGTTAAGTAAAAATAATCAACTTTTTTCAAATAGCCGTTAAACTTTATTGAATCAAATAAGTTACATTTTATAGGAAAACCTTTCGCCAATTATCCGTTAAATTCATAATGCTATCAGTTATTAGAGAGCTACATAATGTACTTTTCAATCTGTTCTTGAAACCATTGAAACTCCATTAGGAAAATTCTCTAGAAACAGAAACAAATATTAGTCCAATGGTGTTAGGTCTGGACTATACGCTAGATGAATCAAAACTTCTCAACGAAGCCATTTAACTTTTGGTGAGTCATTAAAGACGCGTGGTCAGGTATTGTCGTGATAGACTACAACGACCTTTCTGTTGAGTAATTCAGGCCGGCTTTATTTCAATTTTTATTTAATCTTTCCATTTGACGAAAATAGAGTATAGAATAAACTATTTGACCAGGTTCAAACAACTCATGATGCATGATTCCTTTTAACACTCAAAAAACAGACATCACCTTTCTTAAATACAATCTTGGCTTGCAATCGCTTGTAGAGTTTCATCTTTTTTGAAACATGACTTTTATCTCACATTATCATATGTGATTCACTTTTCATCCCGGATGATCTGATTTTTAATAAATGGTTCAAGTTCACTTTGTTTCAACAAAGATTCCCAAATAGTAATTCTGCTGGTTTTATTCTTTTCAGTATAGTAAGAGATACCCTAATGTAAAGTTTTTTTCTGGAAATCAAACTTTTCCAGATGATTTAAAGCAGTTTTTGACAAATGTCAAGATCCTTAGGAATATCACAATTGTTTGTGTGACAGTCTTAGTTGATAAGTTTCTAAAAATATGTACATATATTTAGATAAAATATATTTTCATACAGAAACAAATTTATTTTCTTGGTTTGATATAACATGTATATGGAGTGGCTACGAAACAGTTACATAGAAACTAAGCAGTGGTTTTTAAACTACTGTATGACGTTAAAAGAAAAAGACACGTAAGTTATTAATTAAAATGGATATCATGTACAAGATTTATACAAATGGCAGTCTTTTGCTCGAATAATTTTGTTCAGACGACTAATCACTGAGCCACAGCTGGCTCAGACAACATTCTTTGATATATACGATCAAGCAATTTGAATGTCTTTAAATAAGTCATTTTTATTGTGGATAGGGCAATCATTACTGTTTTCCTCAATTAATCTCCACATTGCGAAGTCCAGAAGATTGATATCTTGTGATGATGAAGGTCACATCCCTCTCTTACAGAAATGATCAAAATTTTCATTTCACACGTTTAGCTCAACGTGTGGATGCTCCTGAAGCATCCAATTTCCACTTTGGGAAACTGAGATTGGATTCAAGATAACATTTTTCCTTGGAATAAATTAGATAAGTTATTTGATTGATTATAACCCCATTAAGAATACAACAATTGGATATTTTTTTTGATTTGATTCTTTGCTGCCGAAATCATGATTGGGGACAGTTTCTGTGTCCTATATAAAAATTTCATTGTTAGCTCGAACAGAAAAGGATGTTTGCTAAATATGCTGTAACTTTGAGACCTTTGTTTTTTCGATTGACACCAAAAATTTTTTAATTTTGATACACAATCACAAGTTCATGATTTTCAGCGAGCCTGTGTTTCAACAATTTTGATCTTACAACTTTTTCTGTTGTTCGGCATATTTAAAAATTGGACGTGGCTGACATGTTTAAGGTTTTCATCTAGATATTTTTTAACAATACATGGTTTTTCAAGACATATTGCACTTTTTGGTCATCTTATTTATTGATCAAACCGAATTTCGATATACCTTATTTTCGACAGCTATAATTGATGCTCATTTTCACAAGGTTCTTTTTTTCCAGATTCATAAAGTCTGTCTTGAAGCTCCTCTATTACCTATTCAATTCGTTTCAAACATTCTGTTAAGTTGTAGATCTTTTGTTGTATCAGCGACAGGATTTTGATTTTTCAAGAGCTATTACCGAACTTCTCTTTTCTTCAAATTTCATATTTTCTGTTTATCGTTGCTTAAGTAAATTTACAATATACACTTACATATTGATTTTTAAAATTTTTTAAAAAATTAAGTGTTTTGTAATAAGGTAACCTTATTCATAGCCACTCTGTATATTATGTTTGACATAATTCTTAACGTTTCGATACAATTATCTTTGAGCATCAAAATATGTGGAATACATTTGCTGAAAGGTTTTCTTTTAAGTTATTATTTAATAACAGTAATATTGTTTATTTAATATTATAAACACGTGTATAATCCATCAATTTGCCGAAAATAAAAAAAAATAGAATAAAGGCAGCAGGAAAGATTTTACCGTTTTTTATTTTTTATAATAAAACTGAACATTATTTATGAGAACATCTAAGACATCACCCGACTTAGTACCTTTCGATTTCAATTTTTATTAAGGTCTCCAAAAATCTTTTAATAGAAAAGATTTCAAAACTTGCAAAACCCACGTGATTCAATTCAAACTCAGAAATCTGCTAAATTCTCGGAGGATGGCTAATGAAGCTTTCTCTGTTGATATTTAATTTATGGTGATTTTATAAGAGAATATAAAGTGCAATTTTTCATGTTTTTATCTCATTTAAAAAAACTTAGACTTTCCTATTTTCAGCTTGTGAATATTATTATTCAACTGACTTTTGATATAATAATTTGGAAATTTGTCGGCATCCGAGCTTTAATTTACATGACTGGAAGTACTTTTTTGTCCCTAGGCTTACATCCAATCGCTGGGCATTTTATTTCTGAGCATTATATGTTCAAGAAAGGCTATGAAACTTATTCCTATTATGGATGCTTGAATAAATTGACATTCAATGTTGGGTATCACAATGAACATCATGATTTTCCATCAATTCCGGGTTGCAAATTACCTTTAGTAAGTGATAAATTATTTTTTTCAAGACTAAGTAATGAATTAATGTTATTTTGTTTAAATTAGTCAATTAATGTTTCTGTCAATACTTTTAATTGATTATAAAATTGTTACTATTATACCCTATCAAAGTAACTTTCGCTCGTCAATCACTAGCTTCTCACTAAACAATGTTGTACTCGCTTTATTATCATAGCTGCAAAAGTTAAACTCAATTTTAATCAAAATCCCACAATAATGCTCTATTCGCACCTTAATTGAATCAAAAACATTTACAATAAAACTTTATTGATACGCAAAACTGCACAGAAATCTCAATCACTCACAGAATCAGTATCAGTTTAATATCTAATAAGCACAACATTAAAATGTTCCACTGTTCGGAAAATATCTATGAATAGAAATAAAATATATAATCGAATAAATTTTTAAAATTATAATATTAATTATCACCAATCGAAATAATTACCCAAGACAATTTACAGTTAAATAAAAATATAATTATCAATGAATTATTGAAAAACAAAAACAAAAAAACAATAGATAAATAACCTCACTAGGAGCGACAAGGGATCCCTGGGTCGTCCACTAGGCCCTTTTCAGGTCGCCAAGAATTCCCAAACTCGCTGGGTCTCCTTGATAAATCCTTTTGCATATCTTTCATAACTGGAAAAAAATTAAATTTACTGGAAAAAATACTCTTGAATATTATTGACTTTTCCGAACAAATAATACTTTTGAATACCTTTTGACTAAACTTTTCCAAAAGAATTATATTTTGGCCTAACAAATAACATGAGTAAAATAGTAACTGATTTCAAACTTTTGTTTAAAATAAACAGATTTCAGCTGAAACCAATTTTTATTAATCGAAATACATCATTTAAAGAATTTTATGCTTCAAGAACTTCAAAATATATTTTTATTAAAATATTTTTCAACTCCATTAAAAGTTGTTTAATTTTATTTTGATTGTAGCTAAAGAAGATGGCTCCAGAATTTTATGAAAATTTGCCTCATCATACTTCATGGATCCGTGTGTTATATGATTTTGTGATGGATCCCGATATTGGTCCATATGCCAGAATAAAGCGAAAACGAAAATTAAGCTTTCAGAATGATAATATTAATAATAATAATGATGATAATATTAATAATAAAAACAATAATAATAATAATAATATCACAAACAATATAAATCACAATGACAAATTTGAATAATAAAGAGAACATTTTGGAATTTGTTTATTTTTAAATAAAGATATTCTGTCAATAGAACATTTACATTGTTTTGATTTATTATAATTTATCCTTTCTTTACACCTAAAATTTAATTGTATCTTTGTTGCATTAACGATTTATTATTTTATTTCTATTCCATAATATATTTTGTTTCTATATGACAAATTTTTTTGTTCACCTTTAAAGCTTTTGATATAAATAATTATTAAATTAAATTGAAGTATTATGTTTATTAAAAGACCTTTGTTAGATAATAGTTAATGAAAGATTAAAAAGGTGTAAGAAGTGCAATAAAGATACACATACAAGTTTGTGAGAAACATTTTTGATGTTCCGTAATCTGTGAACTGTTGTCAAGACTATTGATATTGAGCTGACAGATTGTCGACTTAGAATTCCGACTGTTATGCGAAGTCAATATAATGCTAATTTATTCAACTATGTGCAAAATCGATTCGGACAGTTTCAGTTTGTTTACATTTTCTTAAGTTCTTTTCGTGTAGTTTATTAATAATGTTTTTCTTATTGGAAATGTTTCAATTTTATATGATTTGATTGAAAGACAGACAAGGTTGTCAGTTCTAAACTGAAATAAAATAAATTTTCAATCGAGGTAAAGTTTTTGATCTGACAAAATGATTTTTTATCCAGAATCAAAAGGATATACTCTTCCAAAGTGGTATTTGTCCATCTAAGAGGATACATTAAAATATGTAACAATAATATGAACAGTTATAAAACATCATAACTTTTATTTTAATTATCAGTTTCATATTATTAATTGTTATTTGTAAAATTAAGAAACCGCTATCATGTTCTTTATGAAAGCTAGCTGAAATGAAAAGAGCTGCCAAAGCAGTAAAGGAAAGTTTATATATATTCGACATTGTGTTTATGGGTATGATCTGCAAATCATTTATATTTCAAAAAGATATTTTTCTTTATCGCTAATATTACTTTTCCTCAATTTCTAACTTAACTTCTGATCTCAGTTTCTGTTAGCTTTTTAGTCATCTAATGTTGCTTTTACTGGTATTTCTTATTTGACAGTCTTTGGACGTTCTTTTAGAAAGTTAAGATATTCGTTTGACAAAGTAAATCTATATAGCTGCATTGTTCTCTTGCTTTTTACCTTACTGCCTTTTTATTGTTATTATCGTTTTGATTTACTAAGACTTGTATAATTGTAGTTTCATTTTCAACTTGGTTATATTTTGCTTAAAACAAATTTAGAAATGTTATTAACTTTAAAAAATCTCCAGCCTACTGATTATATCACGTTTTCGTTTTAGTTTTTGTAGAAACATTAAGAAAGTCACAAATATTAAATTAAAATCGAAGATTAATTAAAATATTATTTTTGATCATTAAATGCGGAGATATTGGAACTATAGTATTTTTTTCAGTTTATTCCTAATGCTAAGAATTAATGAAAAAATAAAATATTTATATAAGTTTTATCAGAATTTAAATAAATCACAATTTTTTATTTTAATTGTATTATTTTATATATTGATAATAATGATTAAATAAAGATTTATTAGAAGTTCATCATTCCCGATTTTGCGTGAATTAGTCTAATATTAAAAATTAAAAAATACTGCAAAACATAATTCGGGGTAACAACTAAAGTAATCGGTTATCTTTTTAAAAATATTTTGTTTGATGATGGGATAATATAATTTTACCAGCAAAGGCATATACGTGGGTGGCTTGAAAAGTTCGTGAAATGAATACCATCATTAAAAATAAAAGACCCGGTTTGAAGAAAATCAAGACATTGTCCAATACGGAATTAATTACAATGGCAAAAATCAATGAGTTTAAGTATCAACTTCTTCAACATCCCCAAAATTCACCAGATTTGGCTCCCTCTGAGTTTCACCTGTTCCCAAAAGCGCTTTTCCTCAACAGAGCAGATTCATGAAGCAGTAAATCATTATTTTTGGAGCACTGACAAAAACCACTTTGAGAGGGTATAATGGTCTCATAACATTGCTCGAATGAGTGCATTAATCTCAAGGGAGATTATATTGAAAAATAATGTGATTTTTGTTAAAATAAAATTGTATTTTCTTTTTCAATTCGCGAACTATTCAAACCACTCTCATAACTTTATTTTTATTTCCTAATACTTCTTTTATGAACTCTTTCAATACTATTGATATATCCAACTCTGAAATGCTAAAGAATTTATTTGGTCCAATGAGATCATAAAATATTTTTTCATTGTAAATTAAACTGACGATTATACTTATGGAAATTTGATATTAAATTTCAACTTAGTTATGATAATACTAGTTATAGTCAATCTGGAATCAAATGTTCAGTTCAACCTCGTCACTCTAGATAAGCATCTCTATTTACAGTGTGGTATAAACATTTCGTTTAGTTCCATGTTACTGGTTGTATCTCTATGCTCTTAAACTTAATCACGTAATCTGGAATCGTTATTATTTTTATTATAAAGGGTATCTTAATTAAAGGGTATTTTAATTGGGCCGTAAAAATTTTTCTATTTCTTTTTTAATAATCATGATATATTCAACAATTCTTAAAGAAGTCAAATCATAGAAAATACAAAGGAGAACAATTATGAAAATTAACGTAGCTATTCTCATCGAAGTCTGTTTTCATTATTTTACATCATTTATGAATAATATAGTAAATTTTTCAAATTAGCTGAAGAAGAATTGCTTGCTTATTAAAACAAGTTGAATTTTCCCCTTTTCATAATACCACTATCTTAAGACATTAACAGCTGAAAATGTCGTGGGTAAAAATAATCCTATTTACGAAAGTCAATTGTCACTCAGAGATTTTCAACAAATTAAACAAGCCAAATAAGAAAAATCGAATTAGTTTTAAAAAAAACAGACAAAAATTGATTTTTTTTTCATTGTGTACTACAATCTAGATCGCAAAATTATTCAATTTTTTAACTACTCAATAAATATCGATATTCAGGGTTTTCGAAAAAATTTATAGGTCTTTCATGAAAATTGTAACATTTTCAAAATAATATTAAAAAAAATAGTTAAGAAAGAAGTAAGAATTATTTCTAGAAACGATGCAAATCTGAAAGAATCCTCCTTTAAAAGTATTATTCCTATGAATTTTTAAATTGTAAATATCTCCCGTTTTTGTTTGATCAATCTATTTTACTTCATCTACTGATAATTTTCTTCATTGTGCTAAAATGAATATTTTTATAATCAAATAATATAAATAATTTGATGGGAAAGTTTGATAGGTGAATAAAATAAAAATATCTCAAAATGGTTACTAATTTATGCTCAATTACACCTTAAATCATTTTCAATTTTTTGGTGATTTTAATTAAAATAAATTTGTTTTCTTCTTTATTCCTCTCTGTTGAAAATATTAGATAAGCCATCTTCAAAAATATTATTATTATCATAAATTTTAAATTAGTGTAAATGTTTGCCGTTATTGTTTGAATAAGCTGTTTTAATTCATTTCTTTTTTTATCTGGCTCAAATGATGATAATTAATATTATTGTTACCATTTACCTGAATCGAAATATGTAACTTCAAGTTCAAACTTTCATAATCCTCACTTCGTTGATAACGTTAATAATATGCACGAAAAAATTAATGTTAAGTCGCACTATTGAATCAAAATTATATCAATGAAACTTTATTACAATGAAATAATCACAATGCACTAGAATTCAATCAATTATCGATAATCATAATAAATGTCATAAAACCAACCAAAGGATAATTAATCTCAAATGATTAATATATTTTTACACTGTTATAAAAGAAATTCTTAACAATAAACAAACTACAAACACTTTAAATCAAGCAAAAAATACAACACTCTCAATCGGAACGGCAATGGATCCCAGGGTCGTCTACTATGTATGGTACCATTGCCTAGAGAGTCCCAAACTCGGTGGGTTCCATTGTGAAATCCTATTGCTGCAGCCTCATTATCAATTAAAATAATAATTAAGAATTTTGTTCTTCTGGCGCATACAATTTAGAATCTTCTGAACAATACAATCTATCTTCTGACAAATAAGCTTTGAAATTTTGTACGAATAAAACAAAATTTTCTTTTTCTGTTCTTTTCTTTTTTCTAAGTAACTATTCTCAAAGGACCCCAAAGTTATAGAGATTTAAGTTAGTTAAATTGGTTGTCAACCAATTTCTACTCTCTTAACATTTACTCTCCAAACAGACTGATAGTACTAAATTTAAGCCTTCGGCCATAATTGAGGCTTAACGTAATCTTGACATCAAGATTCGAGATAAAAAAATAATTTTAGAGATAAAGAGAATTATTTTTATTATTTTAATTATTTTTTAAACTTATCTGTCCTGAGTGGTAGAAAGTCAATAAAACTAACTTAGCACTTCTGGGGCCCTATGCCCGGATTGATTTTTGAATAGTATAAAATCTCCTAGACAGAGAGAAAAAAGATTAATGTTATCAGTAATCAGAAACCTAAATTTTGAGAGAGTATCAGGTATATTGATTTTCAGCATTTGTGAAATTATCATTTACATAAATATTAATATTATATTATTATTTATAAAAAAATGACTAGTAAAATAATAAGATGAATTTCAGGTAAAAATAACCTTGGTTACTTTTTTTCTTCAATATATAATCATTTATTTAAGTAGGTAAGATATTTGTATAGAAAAATAAAAAATTAAAATATTCTCCTAAATGTTGTTCAAATATTGATTTTAAAGATTTTTCTCCGTAGACATTTTGTTGAGTGAAAATATTAAATAACTGCTCTATGGAAATTTACATTCAATTGTGTTTAGTTTCTATCACAAATTTCTGTTTGAAATTATTATTTTAAGCCAAAATATTCAAAATTTAATAATTTAAATTATTCAACTATTGCTAATGACAATGTTCATAAAAAACTGGAAAGGTAAAAAACCAAATGATCAGTAGAAAAACTATTACAATCACTTTATTTAATTTTATTATTTGGAATAGAATTATAAATATTTTTTATTTAATTACTAATTAAAAATTTATACGAAATACAATAATTAACTTTATATTTTTAATAATATTTTTGATAGAGCAAAATATTTTCTAGTTAACTCATTGGTGGAAAATTATATGGTTTAATTATATTAAGTAATAATTATCAATGTCAAAAAATATTTATTGATTTTATAAAATATTATCTTGTTATATTGTTTGTTTAATAAATATTTTATTTTTCATTATTATTATTACTATTGTGATTATTATTATAGTTATTAATAATATTATGATAATAATAATAATTATTATTATTTATTAACTTAATTAATTTTAAATGTACAATATTTATATAAATCTAATCTGATTTTTAACTATCAGGTTGAGTAAAAAGAAATTTGGGTTTTGCAACATAAATTATTAAAATGTAAGCAGACACATCATAATTCAAAAAGCATTCATCACTGGTATTAATGATGACTCGCTATCTTGCAGGCAAAGCACGAATTTCTCTGTTTTAGAATTCAGGCTGCTGTAAGTCAAAGTAAGTGTTGACCAAATCTTCAATGTCTTCGATATTTTAAAGTTCTTTCCCACTAAATAGTACTGCATGGACCTGAACAACTGATAATCCATATCATGTCTGTATGTCAGATGGAGAACACCTCCAAGTCTAATTCCTCGATTTTTAGCCGTATAATGTCTGCTAAATGTGGTCGAGCATTGTCAGGTGAAAATGTTTTTGTGATATACACTCCATGACGACGAAAAGTCGTCTCCACGCTGCTTAATTGTTGGCAGTAAAGTTCTGTAGTTATCATTTTTCCTCTATTATTATTAAAGAAATATATTTTAGTAAATTATTATTTATATTCAAATATTAATTAAACTAGCTGCGATGTTTTTTCTTTATAATGACGTTAAGCTTATTTCGATAAGACAACATCAGTTGACAATTGCTTTTACACTAGACACCAGTTTTACATATACATGCTGTGAGGGATATTTGAGGAAGTTTTTATCATATGAAATAAACAATAATATTTTAACAAAAAATGTATATTTAAATAAAATAGACACAAATATTCATGATGATACGTAATACATCTTTACTTATTTATTTTATAAAACCACCATGGGCTTTAATGACTGCTTCTATTCGGACTCGAAACTAATCACAGGCAGAAATTAAGTGGTCCACATCTATTTCTGATATAACCTTTGCAATGGCGACCTTCATTGAGACAATGGTACTATGATGATGTTAATTAGTCCCCATTTCAACAACCCTTAAAACGTAATAATCCACGGTATTTAAATCTGGCGAATTATGGGGCCACATGATTGTAAAATTTTTTTGATAACCAGTCCTTGATTGAACTGGTTTTAAGAGAAGATTCATAGTCATGTTGAAAGACACAAAGCATTTCTTTGTATACTTTATGAATACAGGGCTTAACAACAGTTTTAAGAACTTCAATGTATACAGCAGCATTGACCCTAAGACCTTGTGAGAAAATGTAATGTTGTATAACATGAATTTCATTGTCCATAACTCTTGAAACCATTAAAGTAGCTGGATATTTGGTGTGCATCACACTGGGTACTTTAAAAGGAGATACGCATGGCCATCTGCAATTCTGTCTGTTTATTTTCTGATCTTAATAAAGGTTTGTTCATCAGAGAAAAACCAAAGCATGTTATGTTCGTTGGGGTTTTTAATTTGTTCAGCAATCTTTTTGAACGCATGATTTTTAACTGGATCTTCGAAGACATGAACATAATTAAATGTCCACATAACGCATGACTTTATCGAATATTCAGGTGTACTACAGCTCTGACAGTCCACTATGATACATGCAGTTCTTTAGTAATGAATCTCATTGATCTTCTGTGGTTCTCATGGACGATGTTTTTTAACACTCTGTTTAAATTCTGGTGTTCTTATGGGAACAGAGCGTTGTGAATGCTTTCTCCATTTTGCCACAGGGGAAATAATGATATTCACAATCATAAGTGCAACTGAATAAGTGCAACTGAACCTTATGAACAAATGGTCTTAAAATATTTAAAAAGGTACTACAGTTTAATAATTTCTAAATCATTATGCTTAGCGGATAAAGCAAATCTGGCTGCATTTCTTTTCATTTCTTGTGTTAATATTTTCACCTGAATTGTTTATCTAAATTAAGAAAAATAATATAAATAATTTGAATATGTATTGATATGTATTTATTGATTATAAAAAATATAAATTAATATTTAATTATTGAATATTATTTCAATTAAAAATTTGCTTAATTTTTTAATTTTTTTAAATATAAATTTTTTAAAATTGGAAAATATTAAAATTATTTTCAATGGAGATATTAGATTTTAAATGACCGGGAAATATTTCGTCTGATAAATAATTAAAATATAATAATTGAGAATTTAATAATTAAAAATATTTATTGTTTTGAAACATTAAATTAAATTTAATTAAACGTTTCTAATTTTTATTATCGAGACACAAATAGGCAAGATTATCGTATGGACTTAAAACGTATGACCTTTTTTGGACCAAACTTTGAAAGGTGAGTCTGGGTTCTCGTTCTTTGATAAAAAAGAATACCCATTAATGTTATTGATTTTGAGAGCGGTTCTAAAGGCAGTTTCAATACTTGTTTTTCTATGTATGAAAGATTTTTTATCAAATTAAATTTACAATTGTTAAAGTTTCAAAAGACTTTCTACTGTATAATTAATTAATTAATTAATTAATTAATATAAATCATTTATTCTCAATACTTTATATTAAATTAAAATGAAGGTTTCACACGAATCGTTGTAATAATTATGTTTAAAATTTATATCAAAGAATATTAAAACAAAATTAAATAAATATTTATAAATGAATGTCCCAGTTAATTTAAGAAATATTTTATTTTTATTGCAAAAGATATGGAAATCTGATTATAAATATCAAATAATACTTGCAAATTATCCAGGATTATTAAAATGTGGATTTGGAATGTGACTGATAATTATCTATGCAGACAGAGCGGAAATGAAGAAGAAAAGTCTAATTCAAATTGGAAGACCAATTATTTCTAAAACAGAATTCATATAGAAAAAATTTCTGAAGTAATTGCAATAAAATGATATTCACGGATAAAGGAAATGAAGAATTGACGTTCTAAGTAGTCCATCAATAAATAAATCTTATTAAATAAATTACATTTATCATATGACAGTGACAAATAAAATTCTTAATTATTTCATTAAAATAATATTAATTTGTATATGAACAAAAAATGGTTGCTTTAATGTAAAATTATTTTTCATGTTTCAAGGAGTTTATTATTATTATTATTATTATTATTATTATTATTATTATTATTGTTATTATTATTATTATTATTATTATTATTTATTATTATTATTATTATTTATTATTATTTAT
>JBBMKC010219132.1:0-12383 GCA_037834085.1 Bipalium vagum
AATAATAATAATAATAATAATAATAATAATAATAATAATAATAATAATAATAATAATAATAATATTAATAATATTAAAACTTCATCATTTCAAATACAGAAAAAATTAACAAAATTCAGTAGTTCCACTCAATGTCTAATAAAAGTATTCAGAAAAGTATTGAAGTTAAAAAACAAATTTCAAGTACAAAAATTAATGAATGTATATAATTTCATATTAAATCAGTCGAAAAATCGAAAACCGGATCAACAGAATCATGAGTGATTAAATCAGAATGGCTTGTCACCGGAGTATAGTTGGCATGTATCGATGAGGATTCCTGAGTAAAATTTGTTAAATATAACTGATTAGATTTTTGTTCTGGGGGCGACTGAATCAATAATTCAGTAAATGAAGATTGTCCTGAGTTGTTTGGTAAATGCGAATTATTGAGTGAATTGTATTGATAATGGCTTGGTGACTGTCCTTCTTCTAAGCAAGTAGATAAATTAGCTATACTGTGGCTTCGTATATATGCAGAAGGCATTGGTTGGGATATGTAAGAAAAATGTGGATATTTGACATCTGAGCCGTAGATCTGACACTGATCAAGTTCAAGTGCGTTAGTATTTAGTGAGATATTAGCATTGGAAATCGGAAGAAACCGTGACTCAGGTGGTTGTACATGTTTTTGTATATACGAAGATTTCGTATAATTGTAGATCGCTTTCAAAATCTTTGATTCGTCGTCAAAAATAGAATTAATAGAATGAATCAAAATTTGTGAATGCCAGCTGCTAGTGCTTCTAAGCTCCGGAAGAATTGTAGCATACAGTTCTGACTGGCGATGGGTATTTTCAAAGGAATTAAACTTCATATAACTATCAATTGATTTAAGAATTCCGTCCTGTAGACTTTCCACTTTACTATAATCTTGTAGACCTAATCTATCTGTTTTGAAATTAATTATAATTAATAATTATTATATTCATTCTAATATGAACATTTTAATAATTGATTTTAAATTACAAGTGAAAAAGAATTGTTATACCTTCATGTTTCTTTATTACTAGTACATAATTGTGAGAATAATGTGAACAAACTTTTAAATGTTTTAGCAGTAATGTCAAAAGTAGCAGCCATTTTATTTGCTATTCTAACATTTAATGAGTAATGTATTGAAAATTACAGGCTTTTTGTTTCGGTAAATTTTTAGGAATTACTGCATTAAAGTGTTTAATCAAGCTGAATCTAGGCTGTTCTAACTTTTGTTTCTTCATAATTTAGAAGGTAGATATTTCTCTCGAGAAGAGAACAAGGTTGTTACTTTTGGTGAAAACACATCAATGACTCAGAGGTATTGCCGAAGAGAGGTGTTTTTAAGTGTAGTAAACAAGATTTTCAAACAAAAAGGTACACTTAAACAATTGAAGTTAATAGGAAATGGGAAGATGAAAGGAAAACAACAAGAGGTGAAGCTCTTTAATAATGGAAAATAAAATAACTCAGAAAAACAAACCAAGACCTTTAACAAGACTTACCACGCACATGAGTTCTTGTTCACGACTTTACCGTACTAAGAAGACTTGTCGAAGATGGAAGAAAAACAATTAGACCTGAAAAAAATTATTGTCCACTGCCATGATGAAAAAAAATTTGTCAAAATAACGAGTATGACTGTTAAAGATTGGAGAAACACGTTGTTCTCTGATGAAACCCCATTAATTAGTATAAAGAAATATCGATTTGTTAGGAAGTGACAACGAAACACTTTCATTAGCTCATATCATAACGGATAAACATCCATTAAAGATGCTTTGGAGCTTTTTTTTAATACAGGTACCGAATATATTGTGCTAGTCAAAGGTATAATGAACTCTCAATAGGTCAAAGATTTTCTGGAACAAAGACTAGAAACTTAACAATCGATGTCCATGGTCAAGCAGTTTTTCAATAAAATTCTTTTTCATATTTCTCAAAAGACAAGATATGTCAAGGACAAAACGATTTCTTGCATTGATTAACCAGGCAACTCACCGTATCTAAATCCTATCGACAATCTTTAGGGTATTGTAAAACCTAGACTTCATAAAATGGATTGTGAAACGAAAAAACTAATTGAGACTAATTCAGATATGGCTTCCAGAAAAAAATCTGATTGAAATTATAAAAGCCAATACAACATATTCTCATTAAAATTAAAACCATTTTTCTTTGTTTGTAACCAAATAATGATTTCTTGATATTACTCATGTGTTAACAATAATTTTGCAAACTACTGTACTAACAGGTGATGAAATTTGAGACAAACTTCAAACTACGCGTTTTATTTGAAAACAAATACATGTATGTTTTATTAATGATATAATTAGTAGTCCAAAGTGTAAAAAACATAATAACAAATATTAAATCTTTATAGTCCTTTCCTAGCAATAGAATTAAGTTTTTGATGAACGTATCTTATTTTGGTAAGGTAAATGTCGTAGGGCATCTTAGAATAGGTTTTTCTAATGTTTTTCTCAAGCTCAGCCAAATCTTTTGCTATCCAATTATCAGCATATACAATGTGCTTTAAATCTCTCCAGAGGTTTTCAATTGGTCTAGTTTCTGGCAGATTCGCAGGAATCAATTCCCTGGGCACCACATTGATGTTTTTATTCTTTAAAAATATGATTTGGCGTAATGTGATGTTTCCAGATTTGGCCAAAGAATTATTTTCTGGTTTTTATTGTATTAGTGGTATAAAAATTTTTTGCAATATTGCTACGTAGGAAAATTGATTAACAGCTTGCTTCTTTTGCTTAATATAATATATTCATTCATGGTTTATGCATACCGAGACTAAGAGTTTCATCTCAAACTTTTGGAATAGTTTGTATGTCACATCTTTTACACATACAGAGCGATCATAAGCATAATATCTATCATTACCAACTATCATTATTGATCAAGGTGAAATATCTTTCATCATCCATTAAGACATCCAGATGATCATATCTTGAGTAGAGTTTTTGGCATTTTTGACAACTTTTTTTTCTTTTACTGCTCGTTTCTATTTGCCTTTCTGGTTTTCTTGAAATTCCTTATATCTGTCTTTGAATTCAATATCTTAGAAATATAGATCTGATCACAATTGAATTTTATCATTACATTTTGTTGAGAACTCCCAGATTTGTTTTCAAAAAGTCTACCAATCTTTTGAATGTTTTTATTTGTGGCAATTTAAGCTTTTCTACCACCACCAACTTTTCTATTGAGAGTCTGTTTTCAATTTTGCTATTTTTTAAAAGCAGTAATTTCGGATATGCCACAATCCATAAAATGGTGAACAAAAAACCTTTGGCTTTTGAAATATTTGCCTTATTAAAAATTACCACAATTTCTTAAAGATTTTTAACTTTCGTCATTTCTAAAACTATGATAATATGATTTAAAGTTAGATATTACTGATTTTTTAGGTTACATTAAAAAGTGCATTTTAGTGTAGTATTTTATGTTAAAGCAGTTTATTTGATTACATTGAATATTTAACAAAGGATGAGACATTAAAGTTTGTCTCAAAATTTTGTCATCACCTGTTAGAATAATTATTTTTAATATTATTATTATTGTTAGTATGAATACAGTACATATAAAAATAGTAAAACTGTATATTATGATAATAAATTAATCACGTAACAGATTACCACAGTAATACATAACTTTTTGTCAAAAACCAGAATGTCGGAAAATACTTTTCACTTAAATCACTGAGTTATTTCATTCGCAAGTTATATTTATTCTCCAATCTTCGGTCCGTATAACCGCAACTTCCATAATTTCTGGTAAAATAATTTTTTTCGACTGTGACCAAGTCGAGCAGTCATTTTTAAAATATGAATAATTTAAATAATACACGTTAAATATAATTTTACCATGACAATATTACCATTAATTAAAATTTAGTTTAATGTGAAATAGAAAAAATTAAGTTTTTTGCCACTGAGCAGATCTATTATGTTCCAATTTTCATTTTCATATAATAAATAACGATTTTATTATTATTTAATTAAAAATGGTTTGAAATATTTTATTTACATTCATATTTCTCGTGTTGTTATGACTTTGACCATTTTATTTGTGATTAGATCATAATAAATTGTGATAATAACCTAACAATAAACTTTTGAAATCATTGTGTTAACTTTAGGAATTATCAATTGTGGTTTTATTACATATTGTCAACAATAATTAAGATGAAACCAAGCGAACGTGTTATGAAAAATACAACCCATTTTATTTTATCGGAATAATTTTTCGTAAAACAAATTTTAAATATTCTTTAGTTTTTAAATATCTTAAATAAATTTTTTTTGTTTTTGATTTTTCACCAATTAACAAAATTTTAAAATGACACTGAATCAATGGTGTCTGAATGATTTTTAATTTAATAATTAAGTATTTTATGATCTTTTTAATACGATCTCCTGAAAGACTATTATCAATATTATGCGGCCATTAGCCTTTAATGTTAACCAATGCATCATGAAACATTTAACATATTTGATTATTAGTTTTATGATTGATCATATTTATATTTTCTGTTCTTAACTTACCTTGTTACTCGAATATATTTAAAACCAGAATTATCAGCATTAATTATAAAATCTAACTAAAAATGTGTTCATATTATACACGAAAAAATTCAAAATAACAAATTAAATCGTAATTTTAACTATTGTCATTTACTAAACATGTATTGACTTTATTTATTGGTGAATATCAAGATTAAATAGAATTTCTAAATAGAACGGAGTGAAAAGAATTTCTCCAAGTTCTCGCTTAAAAGCTTCCAAAATCATCCAAGGACTCTTTTAAAGGTAATTCTTTATCAATTTTCGATATTAATGCTAAATTATAAATAAACTCTTTAGCTCTTTGATCATTTTTTTCTTTCTCATCTACTTTACCTCGATTTTAATGGTAGAGCTATAATCAAATGTTTTCGAGCCTTCAACTAAAATATATTTTAAACGATAAAAAAAATAAAAATAGGAATTGCTTTATTGTTATAACCCTAAACATATTTATTGAATTTATTAATCATTAATCAACTGTCTTAATAGATTTTCAATAAAATATTGATATTTCAAGATAATCAAATAAAAGCTAATTCAAAATTTAATTTTTCAATGAAGTGTTGAGTAACCCTAACATTTAAGATATACTATTCAAGGTTTCATTTTATGCAGCATTAGAAACAGGTCGAGTGGCTTTATTAATTTATGAAAAATTAAACGAACACCCATATTCGAAAATTGCGGAAAGATGAAATATTTACTTAATTAATAATTGTTATACTTTTTTATACGATGATAAAAAATTAACAAATCATACAAAATTAGAGCTATCACCGAGTATAAGATTAGTAAAATCTAATGGCTAACAATTTCCTGATCGACGGTAAGATCCTTAAATTATGGTTAAAAATGAGATGAAAAATTTCAATACTGGAAAATAGGTGTCCTGGAGGAGGAAATAACCTATCATCAAAACAAATTTTATTATTCCGAATAGAAAATAATCATTTTCAGAGAAAAAAGTTTAGGAGATCTGTTTTTTTAAATGACCAAAGGAAGTCACTAAGGCGTCGATTCATCTCAAAAAAGAAAGATGTATTATTGTACTATTCTCGGTGGTTTAACTGAACTCTTGCAATCTGGTGATATTTGCTGTTTTAAATCGTTAAATTGCAATTTAAAAAATATTTCTTGCAAACGGATAAGTTTACATGATAAGGAAACTAGTTCAGGAAAGATTAAGCCCTCCTTTTTTGAGGCAATGGGGAAATAAATTTTGGATTTCTGAGATCCGGAGATTATTAAAATCTTCTTAATCCAATTTTAGGGACAATTTTTCTGGAAAAAATAATCTTTTCTATCGATTTAACTAATAGAATTCAATGCTTAACTATTTACTCTGAATCCGGTTTTTAAGAAATGGAGTATGAATAATGTATTTTTGGTTAATAAATTTATTAAAGTGAAATTTTACTTTTATGTTTTAATAATTACTTAAATATGGAGAATAAATATTTAAAGGGGTGGGGCTTCATTAAGATCTCAAAAAATAGCCTGCCTTTTTACATGGTGAGATGTTATTTCAGGTTTTAGGGTAACTAAAATTTAATTAAATTGTACAGTAAATAATTTTTTAAAAATTTATCATTTTTTATTTGTACTAATAAGTGCAATATTTTCTAACATTTTATTTATTTCAAGTAAAATGAAACAGTGATTACAGAAGAACAGGAAAATAATCAAGTATCATTTAGAAAAAAATTCAAACCATTGAAGAACTGAGTGAAAAAGTAATGTGAAACTTTTTAAAATTATTCAAACAAAATTTGTAATTTTTTAATAAAATTGGTACGATTATGTCATTTTCGTGATTATCCTTAATTTCATAATCAATTTGTTAAAACCGATCAAATTTCTAAGTAATTAAGCACGAGTAACTTGAGCACGAGTTTGATCGTATAATCTTCATAATTAATGGTTTATCCTTAAATTTAAATGTAACTTAGATAACGAATACCTGAGAACATAACCCAAAGGATAGTTAACTCACAAATTCTTAAAATCTTTGAACTTCTGGTTCTTCGTATTATATAAAGGTTGAATGAGATTAATTTTTAAAATTTTATGGGATTGATTTGGTTAATTCACGAGAATTATAGAAATAAAAATCCAAACACAACCTTTCATACATTCTCCTCTATCTCTTATACTATAGGTTTGTCAATGATTATTATTTTAGGTGTGTATCGATGTTATTATTATTATAAATAGTATGACTCTAAAAACGTTACCACTTTTTAAAAATAAATAACCCACATTGTTTAGTGAAAGATACTTATTTACTTTGTAATTTTAGTAAATTTTCATATAAAAATGTGATAAATACTATTCAAAATATGTGGTTTATAAAATCCAGTCTATAACATCAATTTATTAACCCATAAGTTCAGAATGAAACATTGTTGACATCGGGAAGCAATTGAAAGGCAAACTTTCATAATCATTTCTTTTTGAATTTTAACACATTCTCGGTGTAAGGAAGCTTTAGTTCTTCAAAGGTCACTGGTGTTGTGCTACAAACTTAAGCCTTCATATAACCTCAGAAGAAAAAATCCATTGACATTAGATGTAGTGATCGAGGAGGAAATTCTTTGGAAACTTTTTTTTCAATCGACGTGGTTACCAGGCTATTTTTAAGGTATTCCCTTTCTTCATGACGGTAATATGCAGGTGCACCACCTTGTTGGAAATACAAATCCTTATCTCCTTCTTCGCCTTCTTTAATTCTTAGCACAATAAATATTCTTGGAAGAGTTTTAGGTAATTGGCATCAGTTTCTATGCTGTCAAAGAAAAAAGTCCAATTACTCTTACTCCTGGAAAATTGACGCTAGGTTGATGGGTAATGTGTGAATTTCGAGTAGCCTATCAAGAATATTATGAGAATTTATGGAACCATTTTTTACTGTATTCATCACTCCAAACAATTTGTATTTGAAAATGTACAATACTCTTACATTTTCCAAATACCATTCAGAAAACTCTATCATCATATCTGGATCATCTTCTGATAGAGCATTACTAACCAGAGATTAATTTTAAAGTGATTTCGCAACAAATGATTTACTTTAAAAAGTGGTAACAGTTTTGGAGACCTGTATATAGATTTTCAAATTTATTTTTAATTCGTAAACAACGAAATGATTACAGGTCAGCTTATAACATCTTAAACGATATTCTCAAAATGAATTCAAATATTTACTATCAAATAAAAGTTTTTTAAAATTAGTTTTAAGCATTTTTTGAAAGGCTCATTGAGCCCTCTTGTTTCTTGGTGATACTGAAAATTTGAAATTCACATCAAATTTTAAAAATCCCTATTGTCAATTCATAGTTAAAATAAATATTATTGGAGGGTTGTATAATATAAATATTTGTGATAATGAATAAGGACCCAAAGTTTATTGCGCAAATCGAAAATGATCAAAAAATCTCGGAAAATGCTCAGTGAATCATCAAAATTACCAATATAAAGGTGAACACACATAATTAACGTGTCTGGTATTATGGAATACAAAAATAGGATATTGTAACATTCAGCTGTTATAACTACCAAAACAGTAAACGGTGACCGATGTTAGCAACAATAAGCTGACATGGGATGAGGAATACTTTCTACAGGTTAAAAGACAAGATCAGATTATTTTGCATAATGATAAAATTTAAGTTGAGTAAAAAAAGGCATATAGTGAAAGTAGCGTAAATTGATAAAAACATAATTTTAGATCAAAAGTTTTTGAATTCAATTGAGTTTTGAACATAAAATCTCAGGAAGACCAGTTGCTTAGTTAAATAATAAAAAAATCAATTTTAAATATTGAAAGCGATACTTGCAAATTCACAAGAGGATATCAGCCAATTTTCATTTATTTTAAAGAGTTTGGTAAGGTAAATGAACTCGATAAATGAGTCTTTTTAATAAGAAACAGAAAAAATATATTTTAAAAATCTATTTATTTTATTTTTTCGAAATCAGGATAATGATATTTTATTCATTTTTCATATTGGGAGAAAATGAATTGCCCGGGTGGATTAATTTAAAAATTTTTTAAAAAAATGTACCATAAGGAGATTATGACACTTTAAAATTTATAAAAACAATCAAATTCATAAATAGAAAGAAACTAATTTTACTTCATGATAAAGTTAGACCAAATAAATCAATCAATTGGATTTTGTAGGTAACGCATCAAAATATTGGAAAATATTTTGACTAGTAATTTTTATTTTTTAAAATATTTTAATTACAGGAAAAAGGTAACTTTGTATATTTTGATATTTTTCAGATGATAAATGAATATTTTAAAAATGCTTTTGATAACTACTGTGAATTTTTTTTTATAAATCAATGAATTAATCGATTTAGTAATAAGAAACAGAATTTAAAAATAATAAATTTTTATTTATATATTTAATATAAAGATCTACAACTGAATTATTAAACAATTTAAGAAAGAAATTCTAACCACAACTAATTAACGCTAAGGCCGCCATTAAACTCATTTCAGTTTTGTCCATGTTCAAAACTGAAATACGTTTTGCAAAGACATAAGTTGGTTCTGCTAATTTATATTTTTTGACATCATTTTTTGATATGACGATTCCAGTAGCAAACTGAATTGATTGAGTCTTCTTATCAAAATTTAATGCATTTCGAAGACAAATTATATCAAAGCAAGCATTTTTCAATAATATTATTTGATCATTTATTGTTAGCTAAAAATTATATATATTACGACATAGGTATAAAGAGATAAAACCTCCAAAAAACTTGGTAGCAATATTGCAAAATGTATTATTTTCAGTAGAATAGGTCCTACGATTGTGGATAGAAAACTGAATGCTTCGGAATAATTATACTTTGCCCTTTGAATATTATGGTCATCAATAATATCACACTTAAAAAGAAATAATAAATTAATAAAATTAATTGTAAAATATTAAATAAATAAATCATAATAAATTATCAATTTCCTGATAATAATGAAAAGGATGTATAACTTTCCAAAAAATGTATATTTAGGGTTTAGTTTATCTCGCCACCACACCTTTAAAATCTAATACGTTATAGATTCATGAATAAATATTTAAGTTCAGTTATATAGCATTTTTGAATAAAACTACAATCACAATAGTGTCATTGTTATTAACATCTTAATTAACTTACCAATTAACACCTCTTGGTTTAAGTTCCATAAATCTACTTATTTATTTTCTAGCATCACAAATATGAATATTCAAACATATTTTATCAAACTATGGGAATTCAATAAATCATTATAAATTTAAAAATACATTTTGATTATATTTTTAAAATCATTAAATTTGTTAATACATATTATAATGTAACATTTTATAAAGTATTTATAATTAAATTTTATAGTTATTATTTTAAATATTAATATAATTTATAATGTTAAAATGAAAAAACACTTCCATGGTCTGATAAAACCCATTATATTATATAAATTCCAATAGAACTATTTTTGTTAGAACACGAATAAATCTTTTCTTATTAATATTTTGAATGTAAAATAATAAACTTCAACTAATAAAATTTAATTATCAATAAAAACCTTATAAAAATAAACATGTCGCTAAATTCGATTTCTAAATTAAGTAAAAATTTTACTAAATATAGACAACTTAAAAATTATTTATTAAAATATTTTGGCAAAACAATTTTTTCAATAATTCGCAAAAATCAACTTATTGAATTATACACAGTTTCAAGAAAAATGTATTATTTAGATCAATAATGTTTAAGGTTGCACTTTAATTCATACAAATATCGTAGTAATATCTATATCGAAATTCATTAAGTTTGTGTAATATGTATTAATAATATAAATAAAATTAAAAGTATATAAAAATAATTATCATGTAAACAATTTTAAACTAATGACATAATGTAAATAATATTATAACAATGTAGGAAAGTAACATAAAGCACAAAATAATTATTCAATGAATATGTAGATGCCAAATAATATCAATGGTATTGTTATTGTTATTGCACCAGTACTTAAAGTAATGATGATTCATGACGATTTTGATTGGTCAGAAAATTCATAAAAGTGCTTAGTTTGTTTAAATGTTAAAGGTGGTGCTGATAAAATTTGTGTGAAATAAACAATTTTTCATTGGAATAATCCAATTATAATGATGGAAAGGTATGGATAAAATAAGACGGAGAGAGAGGCACAAAAAGACGGAGACAGCAAATCACCATTGCCGAATTTACTTGGCCCACCTTAATGATGGTGAATCTGTTTATCCAATATGACTTTAACAGTAATTGATTAATCGCAGTAAGAAACACATTTCACAGATGAAAATTGATTTACTATTTGATTGATTGATGAATTGATATATGTGAATGGATGAATGAACATTTGAATGTCCATGTCAATATAAAAAAATATTTATTTGAGAAAATATACGGGAAATATTATATTACCAGCTGAAATAAGATTAGGGCTGGTCAAAGAAATTAATTTAA
Organism: Bipalium vagum; assembly: GCA_037834085.1. Lineage (NCBI taxonomy): Eukaryota > Metazoa > Platyhelminthes > Tricladida > Geoplanidae > Bipalium > Bipalium vagum. Next base: position 11,100 of record JBBMKC010219132.1, read on the forward strand.
AAATCTACCGACAAACTACAGGATTCGGTTTGAAAAATTAGTATTTAATTAATGAAATAATATAAAGTACACGTGGGTATTCACATTTATTAATTTTGATAATTAAAATATTAGTCCTTTCAATCTACAGATTTGTAAAGGAGAATTGCATAAATAAATGATGTTTTCATTTATATAAAAAACTAAGATCTGAAACCCAAAAATAAAAATTGTAAAAAATTGTTTCTCTTGTCAAAAATTAAAGGAAATCATAAACATAAATCTCCGTCTTTTTATTCACATTGATGCACCCACTTGACCATAAAAAATATACTCAAATGAATTACAGAAAATTATATTATTTATATTATAGATATATGTGTAAAATAAATGATTGAAAAAAAACTGTTCATCGCATAACAGAACAAATAAAATATTTATTTCAGAATAAAATTTATATTAATATCGCAAAAATCTCCGATGAGTATGAAATAAAGCATTTTATTATATTAAAATTAAATAATTATAAATTAAAACCAATGAAAATTAAATGAATTATTATTAGAATAAAACTTTGCTTTTTCAATATTTCAGTAAAGTTAATATTTTTTTGCAACCGTGAGATGAAATAAAATAGCTAATAATAAATAGTTTTCTAAGAATGAATAGTACTCAACACTGTTGTAGTTATTATTTATAACAATTAGTATTATTATTAATATTATGAATGGATAATTGATGGTTTAATTAATCATATTTTATAATTTTCTGTAGCTATGAGAATATCAACTTAATATATAAAATTAAGTGTTGATTTCATATTTAAAATTTTCTTTCAGCCTATTAATATCAGTAGGTGTATAGTCCATAAACTAGCTTACTATTTTCTGTGACCACAAATCAGAATATTCAAACAAATTTTAACTATCGAACTAAAGAATATTATCACATTATTTATTTTATATTTAAACATAATATTATTTATACCAGGGCTTCTTAAACTTTTTTATATAGCGACCTCTTTCAAGCTTAGGAAATTTTAAACGACCCCCTCCTCCATATAATAAAATATATATTAACCGTAGATGTAGATGTAATATCGCACTATTTTACAATATAAATAAAATAAGGATTAAAGAATACGTACCCATTCATTTCACATATATAATTGGAAACGTTGATGGGATATCGGTCGTAATAAAACACAATAAATAGAATGACATAAAACTACAGTCCCCGCCAAAAGTTTATGATCACTTAGCAGTTTCATGAAATAAAATGATATATTATATTTTGACAGTCATA
>JBBMKC010219143.1:0-12381 GCA_037834085.1 Bipalium vagum
ATTATTAGGTAACAAAGATATGTGACTAAGAAAATGATGTCATTAAGTGTCTAAAGACTTATGGGACACCCTAATAGCAATAACTGCTAATTTCTGGAAATTAGTTAATTCTCTTTTTATTTCCCGAAACACAACTTTTGCCATTGAAAATATGATATTAAAGATTAATAAAATATCATCAGAATCATACTATGATTTAGAAAATCATTGACGATTAAAGCCATTAGAAATATGATGCTGAGATTTTTGTGAATAATAATTATTTTCAGTAATATAATTCTGAATTCTTTATTCTATACACCAAATCAATATTAGTGATGAAAAATAAGTTTATTAGTTAATAATTAATGTCTTTATATCAAATCAATTTCATTTGAATTTATACAAACTAGTTGAAAATTCAAGAAAATAAATTATTAAAATTCAAGAAAATAATTTCAATTCTTTAAAACACGAAAGACAAAGAAAATGTGAAAAAAATGATGAAATTAAATTTCAATGATTTTCATGGATCATTAAACTAACAACATGACTGTTTTGGTTCACCGAAATTTTTAGTCCACCCTCATATATATTTTTGAGTTCATTTTTTTCTAACAATAGAAATTAGTGTTTCCTTATTTCAATTATCCACAAATTCAATAAAAATTCTTTATTTCCTCTTTCAATTCCAACGAGAACCTTTTTGACCACTGTGAAATTTGTTCTTTACAATAAGACTCTTCGATTTCGATTTCAATAATTTTACCTCCAATGAAATTATTATTATATTGATAATTAATAAGGTAAAATAAAATATTATTGCAAGAATAAGAGATTTTTAAAATTAAATATCGTATGTCAATGTAGTATGGATGATTTTGCACTCTATTCATGAATAAATAAATATAAAACAATTTTATCTCAGCATTTTTTGTACGAAAAATCAACATTTATTTTTCCTTTTCTTGACACTAAGTGATTGTGTCAGTTTCGTTTTTAAATAATTCAAATGAATGCGTTAGCGAAGCATTGGTAGTTAGCAAGTGACGTATGAGCTTGCTAGGAATCATAGCACCATTTAATAACTTACAACTACATACGATGCACTCAGAAATAATTTTAGATGTGAACCCAAATTTTTTAAAAACGTCATTTTCAATGAACAATATATTTTTGTAGTAAACATCTTTTCTTTTAATGGATATGGACTTATTAGTCTAAGCGCTAACATCTTCATTATCATCATCACGAAGCTTTCTTTTTTTAAACCATTTATCCATTTTAATTGTTTTTGAAAACTCTACAATGTCTTCAAAAAATTGTATTATTCTAATAACATTTTTATAATCACAATTTATAATTTTTTAAAATTTGGCGGCAAAAAGGTTGAGAATCACTGCTTTAGATATTTTATTATTTCATTAAAAAAACCGTAATTTTATAAACGGTAAATTTTTAATTATTTTAAGATGGTTAATTAGCGTTCGAAATTATTAAGTGTTTACTGAAATAAAAACTAGATTTACATGGCCAATCAGATATTTCCTCAAATACAATTTGAGGAATACAGTTTCATTGTAGGCAGCTTATTTTTATGGGACATAATTTTATAAGAAAATTTTTCTGGAAATTATTTTCAAAACGAAATTTTGACTAAAAATACCTAAAATTAATTTGTAAAGTGAAAACAAAGTATATTTTTAAATAATAAAATTAATGGCACTTTCTATTCAACCAATGATTATTCTTTATGCAAAGAAAACTATGATAAAATTTATTGATTTCCAATGATCTATAAATAATATTTTTATTATCAATATTATTTTACAATAAAAAATAAATTTTATATTTAATGAAGTGACAAAAACAAATCACAACATAAGGCAAGAACAAAAATATGGCCATATCTCAGTCTTGTGCGCTACGTGATAAAAATAAAATAAACTAATCGAAATTTGAAATGCTTTCAACTCATTTTTATGGTACGTAATGGAAAAATAATAACTAATAAATTCTCTTCCAAAAAAATTATTCTTCTGAAAACTTGCAATAACTTTTTTCAAAAATAGGTTCGGACTGTTCTACAAAATTTTTTTTAGAATAAATGGTACTTACCAGATTGCTGTTTATTCAGAGAGCAAAAGGAACATATGGATTCTGTATTGTGTTCCAAGCACCGAGAACATTTCCAGCTTGCATTTTCATTACCGATGTCCACATTATCCAACACCGAAGGATCTGACTTTTGACGATGATGATTACGTTTGTGACCAACAAACTCTTCGGGTAACTGAAAGTCTGCTCATCGAAATCAACGTATTTATTGTTGATTTATAATTTCAAGTGATTTAATATCAATAAAAATAAATTTCATAATTTTAAATTATCCTCTAATCGAGGGTTTAAAAACAGAAATGTATAAATAAAAAATCCAACTTAATAAAGTCTCATCTGCCATTTTAAATTTTTCATAGAATATAGAGATTCATAAATTTATGAAAAATAAAATAAAACAAACAATATTGGCAAGATTAAAAAACCTGATTCTAATACCTTAGCATCATTAAAAAAATCAATTATTTTTTAATTTTTAACAATTTTTAATACATAAAACTAAAATGATTTTAATATTTCCTTTATTTTTTTAATCATTTATTAATTTATCAAAGAAATGAGTTTTTGACAAAAATAGAATTTTATCAGCCTGAGCACTCAGTAATATTGATCTTAAGCCATCTTTCAGCTTTTCAAAATTTATTTTTTGAAAATCGATCGATTATCCATTTTTCTTAACTATTTATACTTTCTGCTTCAGAAATATCCACCAAAATATTCAAAATCTCCTTATGAATTAAAGAAAATATAGTTAAATTAAAACGAGTCATTGTTTTTGCAATTCGAAATGGTTTTGTAATGTTAGTAAAGTTTTCAAGGTTACAGATTTGAATTTTAAATGGATATATTGAAGATAATATAAATTTTTGCAATCATCGTTATTATAAATTAACGTTAATTTTCTTTGAAATATTAAATTCTTGAAAAGGTAAAAAATACCACTATGCTAATAGGGAAAATTTTGAATTCAAACAACTAAAAAAGAATTTGAAATAATGAAAAGTTTCTTCTTAACATAAAAACGTCAATAATACATAATATTGATAAAAAAATTAAATGAGTTTTATAACTATAAAAAGATAAGCGAAATTATAAATATTTTCCAAATATAATTTGAAAAACAAATTTTGGACTGAATTAATTGATACATCATAAAATTAAAAAGACAAAACTTCTATAATTAATGGAGAAATGGGGAGATGGATTGTTGAAATATATTTCAAGTAAAAACTCAAACTAAAGATGACAAACAATGATAAAAAAATCGATATAGACAAATAATATTAAAATGAAGTATACACAGGGTGCGTCAGCTATTTGCAATATTTACCGATACAACATTAAATAATTAATTTTTAATTTAGAAATGGAAGAGATAACTTTTGAATTAACACAAGAAATGAAAAGGCATGTAATTATTGTTGCATTAGCCGCCGGACACAGTGACAGAAATTTCCAAAATTCTTAATGTGACCAGATCGTTTGTCAATAAAATTAGACAGGAATGTTTGGCATCTGATCGAAATTTTTTCTCTATATCTAAAAGAAAACATATTCCTCACGTTCAGAAATTGTCAGAAATGTTAATTTTGTTCAAAAAGTCAAGGATGTTGTTCATGAAAGTTCCGCAACATAAATGAGAGAAATTGCCCATCGACTATCGGTTTCTGAGTCAACAGTAAAACGAACGGTACACAATGATTTAAAATGCAAGTCCTACGTCATGAAAAGAAGACATTTTGTATCGGAAAAAGCAAAGAAAGTCGTTTAATCCGCTCAAGGTGTCTTTTAAACAAAATCAAGCATCCTGATCATCCAAACATGCTATGGTTCTTTTCTGATGAAAAACTTTTTACACAAGATCAAAAGATTAATATGAGAAATAATTAATGGCTGTGCTCCAGTGCTTCTGAAGTCCCTAATGTTATGCACACCAAATTTCCATCATCTTTAATGATATTGGGTGTTGTGAGCAACGAAAGTCATGTTATGCCTCCGTATTTCTTTCCTCAGGGACTTAGAATTAATGCATCTCTTTATATCAAGTGTCTGGATACATATGTGAAGCCATGGATTGAAAAAGTTGCCCTCAGAAGGCCTTATGTGTTCAAATTATTTAAGATATTGAAGCAAGGAAGGAAAATGAGTTAACCGAAGATGAAAGGAACAATCGATTCATCATTTTTCTATTGTTGTTCAAGAGAAATAAAATCAAAATTTTGTTATTGGATTGTTGGCGGAGACAAAAAATTATTCTAAGAGCAGACTTTTTTTATCGGAGGGTCTATCTTTTGTACGAATGATGAAAAATACTAAATAATGGTGGAAGTATGGTGATTAAATGAAAAACGTATTTTTAATAATATTAATAAAAACAATTTTCCTTCAAAAAGTAAAAAGACTTCAAATCCTTAATATTTGAATAAAAATCTAATCAAAATCGAAAAACAAAACAACGATTACTTTCATTAAAATGAGCAGAATTTCTTTTTTCATCATATTTCTTCAATGGAGAAAGAAACTGGTTTTTTGCTTTTGGAGATGAGTAGAAATTCGGATTCAAAAAGTTTTGATTATTATTTGTACTTTCTACAAAAATTATAATCCTAAATTTTAGTGTTCGAGTATCAATTGACCTGAACTCCTCCGAGGTGTACCATTGTTATTATTTACTATTGTGTTTCCATTAATGTTGAACGGTGGATGAAATCCCCTATATCTTGCATTCATTTCTTCTGGCCTTCTCAAATCGTTGGCATAAGACATTGCCTTTTGAGGCATTTCGTATTTCCTGTTAATGACCATTTCTAATTTTTCAATGGCATTGATCTGTTTAAAGATTGCCACATTAAAATGTATACTTGGTTATTGTAAAACAGGTATAATATTATGCAATCATCAAAATAATCTGAATTGGACAGATTGTATTTCTCTTTAGAAAACAATGGATTTTTTAATCAACCAAAACATAAATTTCTGTGATCAGAAAATAGTTAATATTATTCACTCAATCAATAATCAATTTTATCAAAATCATTTCAATTTTTCCTATTAAAAAGATTAAAATTAGGTGAAAGTAAAAAATCAATAAAACAATATTACAATGTATTTTTCGAAATAAAATTATAAATATATCATGGAAATAAGCAACATTCAACTAAGATTTGAAAGTCAGATTAAGTCAAAATGAAATTTTTATAAAAATTGATCTAGAAAATTGGCAGTTAAATTTAAAACTCTTTGACCGCCACACATGGTATTTCGTTAACGGTTAATTTCAGACATGAAATGAAACACACTTCGAAACAGATGTTCATTTAAAGTACATTTTATTATTAGGTATTTATTAATAATGTTATTATTTTATTATTTTTTAATTCAAATTTCCATTGATAAATGATCAATAAACTGAAAGAATCTTTTTTTCATTAGTAAAAATGGAAATAAATTTATTTATCACTTACATCTGGAAAATTATGATTTGATTTTCTTTGATTAAAAACATCCCTCAAAAACTCCATTTCCTTTTTTAACATATCACGATGATTTTCCATATTTTTGAATGCGCCTTCCAATTTTTTTAAAGCAGAAATTTGAGAAGAAACTACAATGATAACGAAAGACTATTTTTAATCAGCATTAATTTATAAAAATCAAAATTACAAGAAAAAATCTGTTAAGTTTCACGATTGAAATGATTACATTTTTTCGAGATATTTTTTGAAATCTAATTAGTGTTCATTCCGATTAATGTTCAACAAAATGTTCGCATTTAAAAAACCATAAACTGTCACTATTTATTTTAACCAATCAAAATTTGTTGATTTGAACCACAGAATTGTAATCAAAATTATGATCAAAGGTTATAATAGGTTCGACAAAAAATGTATATATAACAAATTATTATCCTCAAAGAAACAAAAAATTTCTAAATTCATTGATATGAATATTATTTAAGATTTACAAATATAACTGGCCAAAAAAAAGTAATACACTTTTGAAGAATTTCAAAAAAATATTTTTGAAGATTCATATTAATTCCAGATTTTCGCTAGATTCCCATGATGGCCAAATTCGGTTTGAAGAATGAAAACTTAGCGTTATACCGATTGCTGTATCCTAGAGCACGACCGTTATGGAGTATGTAGTGTAATGGTATGGACAGTCAAACGATATTTAAAGGAAATTATTCTGCCACACGTCTTACCAATTGTGAAAGGTAATAATTTGATCTTCCAACAAGATAATGCCAGGCCTCACAAAGCAAAAGTTGTTATGTCAAAACTGGATTCAATTCATGTTCTATTGTGGCCAGCAAGATCACCAGATTTGTCACCAATAGAACATATGTCGGATGAAGTAGGACGTCATTTAAGAGATGATTATGAGTTAGCAGCCATTAATTTAAGCCAGCTTTCTGATCGAGTATAACATTTATGGAATTCTATTCCACAACAGTCAATCCGACGAGTAATCTGAAGCATGCCTGAAAGGCTTAGTGAATGTATTAAAAAAGGTGGTGGTCAGACATCATACTAATTAATTCACGAAAACGAGAAAAAGGTCCTTTTAAGGCCATAAATATTGATTGTTAATTGAATTCGTAAATATTGTTTGAAAAAAAATATGAAAAAGTGTACTACTTTTTTTTGGCCACCAGTGCATAATAAAATAAATGATTATTTATTGGTGAATCGATTAAATAAGTTCATGGAAAGATTAAATGAAATAATCGTAAAGACAGTCTAAATTAAAATTGAAAAATTTGAAAATCGATTTTATCATACATACCTAAATTTTTATTTTTATATCAAGCCAAAATTTTAATTTTAAGCTCAATGTTATTTTTATTGATTAATTAATAAATTTATCAATTTAATTTACAATCGTCTAAAATAATGAAAAATAAAAAAATTCCTTAGTTTACGATTGATGTGATTCGTCAATTATGCTGATTTAATTAAACATTTATGTAGCCTAAAAACCTGATAAATAAATTTGAATGTTTATTTGCTTGGAGATTGACAAAAAATCTTGATAATATTTTAAAATAAAATTTTATATTTTTTATTTGAGCATATTTAAAAACCAATGATTCACACTTTAATCTTAAAATGTACAAAGATTTTTTTCTTGTTTTCTTTTTCTTCTCATCGTTACATTTAGGATGTCTTTCGCTACATTATTTAGGTAGCTTCTGTATTTTTCTAATCTTAATACATTCATCTTCTCATTTAGTGATTAACAATTGCTTATTTCATCGATCTTATTTTTTTTATAAAAAATTATATTTTTTTTATAAAAAATTATATTTTTATTTTTAAAAATTATAATAAATACTATTAAATTAAAACATTGATAATCTATCGGTTCTTGCTTTTTCTATTTTTTTGAATTAATTTCCGGTCTCAATTTTTTGATCACTAATAATTCAAACATTTTTCTTTCTTATTTATTATTGATAATTATTAACTTAAGACTGATATTTATAAGATTGCACTTTGTAGATAAACTGTGACCATCGTCATAGTGATTTAAATAAAATAAAGACATTTGTAAATAAACCAGTGTTAATTTGTATTGTATAATAAAATAATAAAATTGTATTGGAATTATGACAAAAATGATTCTGATAACTATTTTCTGTTAAGCTTTACCGTCTTCACAATGGTTAAAAATGTATTTATTGGAATTTTAGTTAGTTTCATGTTTAACATGGTTTAATCATTTTTTATCATTACCATTTCTAAAATTATAATTCTTTCCTTAATTATTTAAGTCCTTTAAAGTATTAAAAGGTTAATCACTTTCCAGTTTCTGGACTTTTTTCACAGGAAATAGCCAGAAGTGTAAAAATTGATTTACTGTAGGAGAGAGGGCTGAAAAAGGATCTCATATCGCAATTAATAAAGCTTTCAAAATATTTTTTTAAAAAATTGTTGTCTTGTGCTGTCTAGATAAGAGTTGGGTTCTTTTCTTTTGAACAATACTGGGCTTAAGCATTGAAATTTCTGGTTTATTTCTTCGATTTGCTGGAAACACGTGTCCGATTCAAATCTGATATGAGTATCAAAACATCATAACTGTTTTCTTTTGTCATTTTAGTTTTAAGAAGGTAGTATGGAGCTTGGTGATAATATAACTATTGACCATATATTTTATTTTATATATTATCCTTTTTCACAAGTTGTGACCGAAAATTGATTCGTATTTATTGCATTGACAAGATTTTTAATTTTCTTCAAATCATGTGGTAATCATATTCTATTTTATTCAATTTTCCGATTTATCTTAAATGACGACCTACATTTTTATGTAAAAAATGCAATATTTTTGCAACTTCAAGCATGATTGTTTACAAATCAGCCTTGATTATATATTTCAAACGACTTTTATCAAGAATTACTGGTTATCTGTTCTGTTTTCCATTTTCCAGACTTTCATTTGCGATACGGAACTAAGCAATCCACCATGCACTATAGGTCATTTATTGATACCTACACAAAATAAATAATTTATTTTGCAAGTTATCTCAGTTTCTTTAATGTCTAATTTGAACTCGGACTAAAAATGATTTAATTTATTTTTATAAACAAGAGATTTCAAAATTTCAAAAAATCTTTGATTCGACTACATTGAGGAATAATTGTAGGATTCCGATCTTGCGTATTTTTGGCGTAATGTGCATGGACTTTGTCGGACCAGAAAATGAAGTTCCTTTCAGAACAATGTTCTTTCAAAAATGAAATCAAAACTTTGAACAAACATTCCTTGAACCATGAGTTTGAAACACCTATTTCAGAGATGACAATATAAGTATATATATAAAACAAGCTTCTATAAATAGTTCTTCTGAAACTTATAAGTTATATTAACTGGAGATGTAGAAGAACTACAGGAATAGAATCTATCTGTCATTTCCAGGCACTCTGGAGTTGCTCAATGAAAAATAACTTTCATCATCTAAAACGAAACATAATTTTCGATAGTTTCCTGCCATCAATTGGCATTGCGATTTTATGAATATATTCAGGTGATTTCTGCTTATTTCGACATTGAATTTTTATATTTTTTCACTCCTTTGAAGCTTTTCTGTGGATATTATTATAGCTAATCAATGATTAGTAATCATTCACTGCCAACTTTTCGAATTATCTGAATAGACCGTTGATCTTGTCATTCTATGTCGTAAAAGTGATCTACTGTAAACTTTTTTCCTATAAACTTGTAATCTGCATAAAATTTTCAAATGTGCTTTCAAAGTAAAAATTTTTTTGATGTCATTTTTAATGCTTTAATGTAATTTTATTCAAAATAATATTTAGTGATCATAGAAACATTCCCATATATATCGCAGTAACTCTTCAAAGTCATCGACACCATTTAAGCGCCATTCCCGTCTGGCGAGATATTCGCATAAAGTGGTCTCAAATGCCTCTTCATTCGGCTGTCGTTTCCGAAACCAGTTCTTCATCGGTCGCCACATTGACTAGGTCCTGTTTGTGTGAATCCTTTCAGAGTCTGAATACTTTTGAAAGGGTTCTTCTTATCACTATGATTGACTTGGGAAGGCAATCATAGGCTTTCCAATAATCGGTGCGGATTATTGAACCTTGAGCTACATGTTCAATGATATTAGGGATTATGTGGTCCGAATCTCGTTAGTTGTCGATTAAGACAACAAGACGAAGATCACTGCTGCCGTCAACAACCATCCCTAATATCCAGTGGTCTTTAATGTTCCTCCCTTTATAGTATTTAGGTCGACCAAGCAGGGATTCATCAACCTGAATGATTACGCCAGCCCACCGATTTTTTATACTAATATATCCCAAATTTTATTAAAAAATAATAAAATTTTTACAATTTATAATTTATAATATCAAAATTTATGTGGTACAAAAATTAAATTACATGGTGATTACGTAATGGTTTTTTAAATTGTACCACAAAGTAAAGCGCAACCGGAATGATAAATTATGTTTATAATATTTTGCTTCATAAAACATCATTATAAATTTTACCTTTGAAATTAGTCCAGATTTTTAGTGGTCATCCATTATATTTTAAAATTATTTTGTACTCTTACTTATAATAACATTGTGATATTGAATATAGTTTAAAATGTGAAATATCAAATTATGAAAATGATTACTTGTACATAATTCTCTGGAATTTTTATATTGACTCTTTGAAATTAATGGACTGTTGGAATCAGAGTCCTGATATAAAACAATATGATCAAAATGAATAAAAAATGAATTAAACATACACCACAATCACTATTCACGGAAGCAAACGAAAACATAGGCGAATGTGAGCTATCACCAGAGCCTTTTTTACTAATACTACTTGATTCTTGAAATGAATGTGACAAGAGGTAATCATCTATTTTATCATAGTCACAGTTGAACTGAAAAGTTTAGACATATATTATTATTGATGCAACAATAAGTTAAATATAATCAATTTATAGCTTTGATAAAACTTTCAAGGAAGTTTAAAGTATACGCGATTTACAGTAATTTACCTACTAAACACTTTCAACAAGTACTTTTATTGAGTTAAAATTTATATTTCAGAACCAAAACTCATTCTCAATTAATGAACAATCAAAAAGATTTTCTCACATCTTAAACGACATTTATTACATAAAATATAATCTCCGAAACTTTAAAAATTATCTAATCCTTTAAAAACTTATTTATTAATATAATTATAAATGTAAATCCCATTAAAAAATAGTTAAAATATACAATTTACTGAAAGTTTAATTTTATACACAAATTATTTTGAAGATCGGAATTTTGATTTATAATGATACATAATAGTAAGTTTCTATAATTAAATAATGTATTTTCTTTTTATTTTGATTTCTCGAATTTTTTTAACACGAAATAAAAAATATTTCTATTTCTTTTAAATCAAAATAAAATTATCGACTAACATCGTTGATAGCTCGACTGATAATTTGAGTTTTAAGTTCAGGATACTTTAAAGAAAATTGTAAAAAGCATTCACTTTTTAGATCTAAATCACTTGGCTGGTTCATAAACATCAACCTTAAAAATTGAAAACTGAAGGAAACAAATTTGACAAAATAAAAATGACTCAAGATTATTTTAAAGATGTGAAAATTTTATTAATTTAAACACATCACAGTTCATTTAAATTTACAACTAATTATAAAAACTAATTGATTTATACAGTAAAATAATAATAAATAAAATTATTAAAAATTACGTATTCAGAAATTTCATCTTTTATTTCTAAAATTGTTGTTTTTACTAAAAATTTTATTAAGATTTTTATACATAGATACTGAAAAATTGAACTGTAAGACAATATGATAAAAAACGGAGAAAAATTTATGGAGTTTATTAAAAATTTTGAGTCCAATTTGATATTAGATAAAAAATTGAGGAAAATTCAACACAGTTTAGATTTGTTACTTAAGTTTAACTGTAGAAATAAGACCCCGTTAATATCACTGATGGGTGATGAGAAAGCTAGCAACTCCAGAAATAGATATTGGGTTGGGGATTATCAACTCATATTCAAGACTGAAGGTCGCTCTAGAATAACGTGTTCCGTGCAAAGTCCCCTTCAGGTTATATTCATTTAAAGTCAAAGTGCAGCTAGTATCCACACCAGTAATTATTCAACCTAAGATTTTTATGCAGAGCGAGTGAGTGGACTCACCACTTTTCTTTCGAATTATTGTCGAAAAATGTTCAACTAATTGTTCTGTTTATCCATTTCCATTACCAAATTATTTTTATATCTAAATTCATTAAAAAAGTTATTTACAACAATTAATTTTTTGAGCCATTTTTGAGCAAGTAGCTCTTTAGCTTACTGACCCCTTAAAATACAATTCTGTCCATATGTTTTGGGCCGCCTCTAGAATTTCGATAAAATGATGAAAATATATAATTATAAGTATTTTAATCCTGTCTATATTTAAATATATGATAGAATATGTTGAAGTACATGTTTCCAATCAAAAATTCCAAAAGTAAAATTTTTGTAAATGTAGTAAAACCGATTTGTTCAGAAACATCAATTTTTAAGTCATTTTGAATGCAAGACTAAAACGTCAATAAAATATTGTTGGGATCCATAAAAAAGAGGTCCCAGCACCAATCAGCACCAATTCTAAACCCATAAAGGATCCAAAAGAGCAATAGCTTATGGAGGCTGATTTTCCAAAGCTCATTATCGACAATTGTGAAACATTTTAATTACATTTTGATTTTAATTTGATTTTTAAATTGTGCATGA
>JBBMKC010219154.1:0-12380 GCA_037834085.1 Bipalium vagum
TTATTTTAAAACACCTTTAATAAATATATACATATATTTTTCTTTTTCCAATAAAAATACAACATAAAAGAATAAAATGATTAAAATTTCATCATTATTGTTAGAAAGTTTTGTCATGCACAAATATCATAAAGGGGAGTTATCATAAAGGAGAATGTCATGCACAAATATGGATGAAGAGTTTTTCATGATGACTGCTTGTTGTGGGAATTGGTGGTTTTGTTGTTGATCGTTGTTGATCCTAATCCTCGCAGACTCCACAAAATAATTGAAACTAAGATCTGTTAATTGAAATATTATTTATTTTAAAATCTGGTAAAGTTTATTTTGAATCTCTCAAATCATACCAACTTGAATTTGAAGACTACATTTGAAACTACTAATTTGTTTTTCATCCAGTTAATTCTACATATTTCTTTTACAATTATCTGTTTTCAGAGTTTCTCCAAGAACTTTACTAACATTTTGTACAAACGAGGTACTTTTACGAACCTTATATGGAGACAGGGGTTTTTTAAATGGAACAACTCATATAATTATTGATGAAATTCAAGAAAGATGTATACACAGTGATCTTTTAATATGTGTTCTTAAGCAAATGCAAAAGATATACACTCATTTGAAGATCATTATTTTGATATCTACACCAATTTTTTCATGTGATATTATTATTAATTCAAATTCATGGTCGAAAAATTCATACCACAACCGACATTTTAATATAATTAATGGAAATCCAACTAACAATTTAGTTAATGCAATCAAACAGTATCTTAGCAATTGCCCTACATTATATGGTAATAATTTTTATTTTTTATAAAAGGTTCTTCTTAAAGAAGTATAGTTTTATTTTATTCATTATGTAATTATCAAGTTGGTAAGAAAACAATTTTGTTTCTTAATTGAAAAATATATTATTAAAAACCTCAGAAGATACGTTATTCAAAATATAATCAATGGCAAGTAAAATTTTTCTGTCTTATTTATTTAAACTTATTTATTATAACTTATTTATTCCAGTGGTTTAAAACTCCGGTCTTCTAGAATAGATATACTCACGAAAAGCATTCTGAACAGCACTACAATTATAGAATGTTTTCTCTTGCAAGAATTGGAAAGGATGATAGTCAGTGGACGACAGATATATTTTGCCAATGTTCAGCTTGTCATAGGCAATCTATTTTTTCTGAAGAATTTTCTGAAAATCGTTCAATATATGAGGCACCCGTTTCTCGAGCTTTGATGTTTTTCAAAGTTGGTGGAGGCTTTGTTGAATTTTGGATGACTCACTGGTAGGTTTTGAGCAAGCCCTCGAGCAACTGAATCTGTTTTGACTAACATCTTTAATTCAATATCGTCAACTGCTGAGGAACTTTCACTGACTGCCATACTTTCGAGGCTCCCATCTTCATTTTTAGATGTTTTGAACTATGAACAATTTTGTTGTACCAATACCAAATGCTTCATTGATTTTATGAGTGATAATCGCAGAATTATTGCCAAATTTTGACTCGTATATTGTAATTGGTTGTAGTTAGAATTTTCTAAAATGGTTTTTAAAAATAATATAAACTAGAAATTAGTAAAAATAGTAAATTAAAAGGTATAAAAATGTAAAAATATTCCTGCCCTTTCAAATGGTGTATAAATTAATTCGTTCAAACAAATTTGATTTCAACAAATCTATTGTAAGTTTAAAAGAGAAAAAATTATTTCTTGCAAACCTTATATGTTTCATAAAATCGATTCAAATTAATATCTTTTTATTTACCATTTTGATTTTTTATTATTATTATCATTGCTATAGTTGTGAAGTTTCCAGATTCTGTTAGCAGCACTCTGAATGGTGAGCTTTCATATCAGTAGTTAGAAAACGTGACACGAATCGTGAGCACAACTTTCGGATGCCTCTACTTGCCTATAATGATTGAATAGTACCTTTGCTAACATTTAGACGCACAGTGAGCTCTCTTGTTGTGATTTTTCTTTCATTTTGTATAATTTCATGAAGGTTTTCAGTTATTTCTCGATGATTTCGCATGGCCTTCCTGATTTTTCTACGTCCACTACGGAAGTTCTTCTATCTTTAAATTCATTATACCATCGTTTTGTTGTAGCCCATGAATGTCTTTCTTCATCGTAAACATCATCTAATTCCTTTTGAATTTCTTCTCGACTTTTTTCATTCAAATAGAGGAAACAAATGACGATATTGCACATTTTCTAAAGACATTAAAAAAACACGATTTACCTGATAAACATAAAATAATATATTAAAAAAATCTTACATTTATCTATAATATATTTATATATATAATATCTTTGAATTTACATTAACCTTTCTGTATTAGGTTCACTACTTACTGGGCACACCACGTATATTTAGATTTTATTGTTACCATATATGTTAAGTTCCTACTAAAATGATTTTATGGGGTTAAAAATATTGAAAATGGACGGTAGAAACTCAACAAAACAATTTCAAAATCAAAAGACTTTATAGAGTGTATTTCGGAACTACTAAAATTCAATAAAAATTCAAAAAATAAAAACAAAATCGATCTGTATTAAATACTTTTATTTGCAAACATTGTGGATGACAATTTAGTTTAAATGAGAAACTCTGATATCCTTTTATAGTTAACCTGTAATCTGTGAAAAGGTGTTGAAGTAATTTACCAGCCATAACTGCTGTGTAAATTACTAACAAAAAGAGAAGAACGAAAGAATGTGAAAATAAAGAAATAGGTAATCCTAATTGCTAGTGATTACCGGAAAATAAGTTTGATTTTACAAGCTTGTCAAGATTTTTTAATTAATTATATAGTAATAAATAATAAATAATAATAATAACAATAAAAATAATATTTACTTTATATTGATAATCCTTGAATGCAATAAGGACATTAACGTTCGCTATTTATTGTAGATTGTTTTATTTTTTTTGTCGTTATTCAAAAGGCGAGTATTTATATTGTGATTTAGTCGAGGACGATACGTAATCAATTGATGATTTTGGTTATAACACAATGTGATTTAAAATTCGACATAATTCCAAGTTCAGACGTTTCTTATTAGTTGTTTTTGTCCCTAAGTTGTTCGTTTGATTTGGTCAAACTTATATTGACCTTATTTACCAAATAGACATATGATATCTATTTTTAGATTTAAAATTTTTCCTATTTTACTTCAGAATTAGTCTTTTTTCCTTATTTAAATTTTTATATATTTTTCTTTTCTAATTTTCTATTTTTAGTAACATAGGTATTTCTATTTTTACATTTTATATTTTTTTATAATTGCAAATAATAATAATAATTTTTAGGAATTTAATTTTTTATATTTCAGAGTTTCCTATTTTTACATAAATTAAAATAAAACAAAAGCAAATAAAATGTTTTATATATTTTTTTACAATAAAAAAGAAATCAAAGATCAAGATCAAATTTTTCAAAATTATTAATAAAAATTGTCAATTCTTTTTGAGTGTCCACATATAATACATTATATGAAAAGAAAATTCTATAGTATAATTTTTTAATCTTACACATACATGCATTCTTTTAGTTAAAAAACCTGCTCGAGATATTGAAGAGTTGTTCTTGGAAGATATTTTAATGATGACTGATTTTAAATTTGAATCCAAAGATAAATATAAAAATTTTCATAAAGTTGGTTAGTTTATTTATTTGAATATAAATAATTTTTCCATTATATTTTTTCAATTTTATTAAAACTGTGATTTTATCATTTTTGGTGACGCTCAGTTCAATAAAAAATACTCTTGATCGTAAAAGCCAACCAAAGCAAAATAAAATAGAATTATCAGCCGCAATATAAAGGGAAGAAATTTTTTTGTATGGAATTATTTTTTTACGAAAACGTACAAAAAATCTGCAGTTATTTAAAGAAAAACCTGTTTATCCTATAAATTTATATAATGTTTTTCATTTTCAAACAAATTTTAATGAAATATCACTTTAGTAATTGAAAAAATATATCTTTAAAATATAAAATATTCTAAATTTAGTTAACTTTAAATATTGAGGCACATTGTAAAAATTAAAAAATTCTAAAATCTATTTAAATATTTGCAAGAATGAACCATATCCCTAAAGACGAACTATCATATTTTTTAGTAACGTTGTATGTTGTATTTTGAGATTTCCAATTTGTAATTCTAATTAATTATTTTGAAAGAAGAATAAATTAAGAATTTTATACAGCATTAATATTAAAAAAAACATGATCAAGGAAAAAATATTTTTTATGATAACACCACAGATTTGCAATTGGAATTGAAAATTCATCAAGTGTAGTTTATCTTCATTTTCAAGATTAATCTCTAACAGTATTTTAGAGATAAAACAATTGTCACAAAGTAGTAAATTAAACGCAAATAGTGTAGTTATGAACAATATAAAAAGTTATATTGAGAGTGTAGATGATTCTTAATACAAAAAAATTGAGAAACAATAAATAGGTGTAATGAATCTTTATATTTTATGCGTTGATTAATCTTTAATGAACTCATTTGGCTACCTTATATTTATATTTATAAAATTTATTTAATAAAAATAATTTTGAGTTTATTTCTTCAGTACACAGTAGATCTGCGTGGATCTTTCTCAGATGAGGTCTTCACTTATGTGAAATTTTGCTTCAGCCTTCTTCGCCTATCTTTGTCGACATCAGGGAATATCACAGTTCCAAATAGATCTTAGGATTCCTGTAACATGGTACTGCCAAATTTTTGCCGAGTATTCCATATTTGATGCTGCACATTCCTTGAGAAGTGGGCCAAATTTTAACCTCCGGACACCGATTTTCTCCAATACATCAACTGTTTTTGGTGATATTGTTCCTAGGTACCAATTATGCATGTATGCAGTACAACTTTATAATCAAGCTTCAACACTTGAAGTCGTAAACGAAGATCTGCCTATTCAGCTAAATTGTCTTCATCTGAATTCCTGAAATTTTCCAGGATATCCATCGGACATTTGATATCAATAAGAAAAATCATTTTTTTCTTAACATGTGTGATCAAAAGATCAACACGTTCGTTGCAATCTTTCAAGAGCTCACATTTCTTGTCCATGACTACAATAATGTCAGGACTACAAAGTGCATCAGCATTTTTTTTAAACAAGCATTGTGACGCTCTGTGCACAATGACATGCTTGGAAAACAATTTTGCAACGGATGCGTCATTGATTCCTCAGAAAAGTGACAGCGTCGGCAGACCCGAGAATCTTTACATTTATTCCACGGTCTTACATTGATAGGAAGCGAGTTTGAGCGAGCTTTATGTATAAATTTGAAGCCAAAGTCACTCAAATCACCGTTAAAAATCATTTTATTTACAGGAGGCCAGAGTTTAACAGTATCAGCATAAGATTACTATGCTTGCTGTTGTTCCACTTCAAACTATAAGAACTTTGAATGTAAAGATGGAGAAGATGAGACAAAGCACTTAGTTCTTTAAAGGTGCTTATAGAGGTACCTCTGCTTTTAGAAGAAATTCGAAGGGTAACCACATCCCTTTTCAATTCAAAAGAAATAAAAATAGCAAAAGATTTTCTAAAATACTCAATGGATTGTTTTACTCTCAGCCACCAAGTTTTTTTAAATGCTGAGTTGTATTTTGTCTTATCACCGTTACTCCATTGAAGACAATACGAAATATTACAAGCAGATGAGGTCAGACGAGTAGCCGCAACAAAATAAAGAAGTATTATAACTGAAGTATTTTTAACTATTCATTTGAATATTAAGAAAAATATTTTCATTTCTTTTTAAACTATATTAGTATAATTCCCTTCATTGATGTTTTTTACATACTTAAATGAAATACCTTCATTTATTTAAATAAAATTCATTCATATTATTTAGTTTAATAATTGCAGGAGAATAGTAATACAAAAATTTTATATCAAAATTCAAATTTTTTTATTTATGAACAAAAAATCTTATCATTTATATAATTTCCATCATTTTCAATATCTCTTACCATCTATTTGTTGGGTTAGCTAAGGACACATCCTTGACAACCCTTGTAAAGTATAGGGTAGAAACACAATAGGGTTTAAATTGGTAATTATCAATTAATTATTAAGACCGCAAGAGGGTCAGAAATAAATTAATAATAATAATAAAATAATAATTATTAATTAATTAATTAAAAAGTAAAAAAATGAGCAATTAATTATTTCTAAAAAGGTTCTAATCTTGACAATGGCAAACCCAAATTGCCAAGATTAGATCAGGGTTCGCAAGGAGGGACCGACTTAGTAATTATTTATTATTTTTAATGGATCTGATCTCGACAATGGCGAACCTAAATTGCCAAGATTATATCAGGGTCTGCAAGGAGTGACCGATTTAGAATTATCGGTCTAAAAAAGGAATTGACATTCCCCAGTGATAAAGCTGGTCTACGATTGATTGATCGTCAGATCAGACTAGTATATAAGGAGATGGAATCCGCAGTGGATTGCCATAAAATTCTCCGAAGGAAATTGTCGTGAGGATATGTCAGAAGAAGTTACAATTCGTCAAAGACAAGGATATACATCAGAATATCTTCCAGAAGGTTTTTTACAGTCTTTATGCCATTCTTGCGACAGGAGCACACGACGGGTCTTGTGCGGTTAGGGGGTTTCTGAGCGGATCGGATTGGGCTCAGCTAATCACCCTTTGTACCTGTCGTCTCAAGCGGTGAGAGTATTTAAATTGTTATTCATTTTTTGTTTGTTTCTTTTTAATTAACGAATAGACATTTACTCGATTTGACATTTAATTATTTAATTATTAATTATTATTATTCGAATTTTTCAGCGTGTTAGTATTTGATCTTTCGTTTGATACAAAAACATTTGATTGTAGACATTTCACTGATTGTTTGAAGTATTCGTTGTATTGTTATTTTTACAATAAAGTGTTGTTTATAGTTGTTTGATTCATTCAATTACGTACACGTATAGGAACAAGTGAAGGGGTCAGTAACGTTTCGAGCTAAGGTTACGACAGGGTTCATATTGAAATAATATCGTAACAATTGTTGAGCTGCCGACGTGATTTAACTTGTCATTGTTATATTTTGAGTGTGTTGTTATAACTGATTTTTGTTCGAAAAGGTTGTGAAATTGTTTTCTCTTAGACTGATTCATCTGAAACTGATTGAAAAAATATAGGTCATAAGCAGAAAATATTGTTTATGGCTTATATTTTTTATAACAGACACTAACCATAAAAACTGTGTCGAAAAGTAATTGGTTAATATATCTTATAATTATATTTTATAGTAAGAAAATATTTAATATCTTATTTTTTATTTTTGATTAGACTTTTAATAGGTTTACTAATATTTTTATGAATAATATAACATGAAGAAATAAAAAAAGAACTTTATTAAAAATTGAAATAATAAATATACTAAAAAGGTTTTTATTAAATTTATTTTCTAAAAACAATTCATGCCTTCATAACTAATTTATATCATCTGAATTTCCATTTTATTATTATACCGTTTTAGAAAAAAAAATATTGTTTGCCTGCAAATATGAAATTTGTAATTGAGTAAAATAATTTTAAACTAGAAAACTTGTATTTAAAAGATATTGTTCTTAATTTATTTTCCGTTGTTTAAATGTAAAACTTTAATCAAAATTTTGTATTGTTTTAAATATTTAAAAAATACTTTTAGGAATCTTATAATAATGAATTATTTATTCTAGATATCTAGTGGATTTAAGATAATTTCTATTTTACTCCTGTTAAATATATTCCTAATCTTTGTCGTATCAAAATTAAACAAATCAATCACTTGGAATTGGTTTTATATTTTTATTCCACTATGGTTAATGGACGTGCTGTACGTAATTGGTTGCATATGGGAAATAAATAGGTTTTTGCTTTTGCAAAAAAATCATTTATTATACGTCACTTTTTTATAGGCGTCCAATTCCATTTTATTCGCTTCTTGAGAAATGTTACACTTTCGGTACGATTTCTTTGAAGGTGATCTCACAGTTTGTAATGTGCATCAAACTGGAGCTTCTACAAGGTGCCATGCCTTTTTGGATAATGTGTTGCCCTATTTGGATTTTTCTCCTGATGATATTGGTGAGTCTCATTCGGAATTTGAACACCATTGTCCAATCAGGTCATCAAACTCAATCAAGTGGAAGTGCTTGTAACAAGAATATTTGCGATATGCGTATCCAAGACATTGACAACGAAGCTAGTCGGTCTGGTGTTAGGTACATTTTTTTTGTCAATATCTAAAAATGTAAAAAGTAATAAAATCAATTTACTGATATTTGTAGTAATTAATAATAATTATTAAAATTATAATAAATTACAATTATATTATTTAATAATAATTTATAAAAATTTATTCAGAGAAGGGAGTAATTCTCAGTATACTCGAATTCTGCAAGATAATGCGCCCACCGAAACCGTTCTCTCGAAAAGGGAACGAAATCGTAACCGACTGACCAATACGGAATTGTAAAATTAAGCGATTCGTTCTCTGTGATTTTTTTATTTCTCTTTTATTATTAATATTGCTCAATGATGATTGAACTCGTGACGGGTGAGTAAAATCTCATTGTTGAAATGATTAAAATTTAGCTTCTTCGAATTGAGTGAAACTTCCATTTTGGGAAATGTAGAAAAGGAGGGTTCTGTTGAAAATCCGTTTAAGTGATTAGATTGAGTAGAAGTGATTTCGAGAATCGAAGTTCAAATTGATAAATGTTCCTTGGATGAATGGACAGTAACAAAGAACTGAAATAAGCATACATTGACATATGATGTAAAATATATTTTAAGACTGATATTTTAATATCAGGCTGAGAGGTAATTCAGCTGATACAAGATAATCTTGTGCTTGTTTATTGAATTGGTTTTTTCGATGAATTCAGTTCTCTAATAGTACTGTTGATTCTATAGTAGGACAATACCAACCATTTCCGGTAATCTGTGCAGTTAAAGTTTTTACTTTAATTCTGTGCAAAGATATTTTAAGAATCGGAATTTCTGTAAAGGAGGAAATTTGTTATCTCAATAACATTATTTAGGTTAAAAATATAAATAAATTATTAAAGAATGATTTAGAAAAAAGTTCGATGTCGAAAGTTTTTAAAATTATCCGTTAAGATCTAAGAAAATATACCATGAAAATAAAATGAAATATGATAACAATAGAGAAAAAATAAGATCGAAGTTAATAAAATAATATTTAAAACATGTTTTAGAAACTGAAACTCAATTAAAAGCATTTAAACATGATAAATTACTAACTGTTAACTTAGTTTTTTAACGTGGTGTTATGCAAAATTAATATAATCTCCATGAACTTCGTTTTAGCGCAAATCAAAAAATAGGCAAAATTTATCGAACTTATATCGAGTATTAAAGTTAATAATTACTCCGTTACTCAAATGGAATTAATTTGTAGTAAACAAAAATATTTCTGCCAAATGAGTCAATGATGGAAAAACAAAATAATTATGGTTAAAGCATGGGTACTTCAAGAAAGTTGGAATTAGTGTTGAGTTAGAATACTGGCCAAAAACAAAGAGAACCTGCCGAGCAGCTGGTGGCAGATGATTACACGAATGGGAATAATTAAGAACCTTGGAAGGTGGGTGGCACATGAACTGTCAGAAAGCAATTCTATGTCGATTAACAAGTGCGCCAGAAAGACAAGACGTAGAATATTGTCACTGGAGATTTCTTATGATAATCCTAGATGCAGACATTCATGGTTGAACCCTGATATGCTAAGTTCCTGGTTCCAAAAATAAAAGGTTCTACTTTGCACATGGTTAGATGTTAAAGGTTTTATTCTGTGAGTTTCTTCAATTAATGCAGTTTATGAATTTGATTGGATAAGAGAAAAATACCTTTTTGGATACCTGCGTGACAATAACATACCCTATTTTACCAAACATATGCAAGAAACAACTTTATACATAGTATGAGAAGTCTTCATCACGCGGCTAACTTTTCGGATCTAGCTACTGATAGTAAAAATGAAGAAGATGATGTGATGAAGGTCACGAGATTTAATTTGGAAACCGATCTCAGTCCAAGTAGTGAGGAAATTGTTGATAATACAGTAAAGAAAAGGAACGGTGTGTTAATTCATTATTGACTGATACTGAAGATATTAATAGTGAGGAACATATCCCCAGAAAAACGTTTCAATTTTCAAAACTATTATATTAAATAATAAATAGTAGAGAATCTAAAACATTAACTGTTGGAACAATTAATTTAGTGTTTAATTAATTTTTAGTTAAAACTAACTACGATGAAATTTGATTATGTTACTAGTAACAAATGATGATTTTAAGCAATTAAAACAAACGCTAATTTTGGGGTACGAGAACGGAAAATAATCCAATTGTTTTAATCTACTGGTGTGCTTTATTAAACAGAAATTTAAGGATCAATTAAATTAAATAATTAATAATAAAAATGAATCAGTCCAGAACGAGAATGTCAAATGTGATTAAATTTCCTGTGCAGGTATGATATTCTGAACTTAATTTTGAAGGTGAAAGGCTCTAAGGTGAATAAATTTCGGACTATGTTTTTTTTATCAGAAAAACTTGATATCATATTTTTCCAATAAGACATGATCCTAAATTTCTTGGCAAGTGACTGGAATGGACAGAACACAAAAAGAGCATTCGAATAGTACAGGAAAAGGTTTACACTACGTACTGATTACAAGACTATCAAGTTCATGATAAAGACAAATAACGTCTCAATTCCACACATGGATAATTTTTTCAGCTCTTTAGATATCAAGTTGGAATACAGAAAAGGCTCAATGCATAAAAATGCCAATGTGTTATGTCGACCGAAATGTGACATTTTCACACAATGCCTGATACAGCATGAAGACCCAAAGAGAGATAAGATCATGACAAGGACATTGGGTGGTATTAAGAAAGAAACTAAACTAACAAGTGACAAAGATCTAGAGAAAGTTATCGAAGCATCTGTGGGAATCATCAACTAAGAAGAAGAAACGATGAGAAGCTATGGGGAAGGCTTGCAGTATCATCGAACATTGTTATGACTTTTATTTTATTTAATTAGTGAACATTTTACGACTTTTCTTTATTTTGATCGTATTATGAATTTGTATTAGTAAATTTTTTTCAAATAAATAAAATAATATAGATTAATAATAGTGGTGGACAATAGTGAACAATGGTAATAAAAACTAATCGATAACAATAATAATTTCTCTCTTCAATATTTTTGGAACTTCAAATTTTTAAGTATGAATTTCACTATCAATAAATCAATAAAAAGTAAATTTGATCGACAGACCCATATAGAGTTTTTAAAAAAATATTAAATATTATAAATTACACAACAACCGACAATATTCATCATTATAATAATAAAAAGAATATCTAACCTAGGGGCATATCCACAGGGCCGTGCAGCAGGATCGCGTTAGCTGCGGGGTCGGAGCGTCGAGTGGCGTCTGAAATAATAATAATAAGTTAAAATAAATTAATAATAAAATAAAAAATACTTGAGTGGAATCGGAGTGGATCGGATGATGAAGTGATCAGATGGTGAGAATGAAAAATGACCATGGAGATGTTTACATATCCGGAGGAAACTGAGAATATCATCAGAGTTATAGGTTTAAAGACGATATATCATTTGATAATGAAGAAAATTATGACAATAAGATTAAATGTGCAGAGTAACATAAGATGTATGGAAGAAGTTATCTAAAGTTATTCCAAACAAATATGGAAACATTGGTTAAACAATGATTGTGAATCGTCCACGGTCTCTATTAAAATTTTCTTTGATATTGTAATTTGATAGTGGGTTGGTCAAAGTGCTGAAAGTGATAGGAGCATGAAGGAAAAGAGAAAATAAAATAATTTATAATTATTATTTATTGTTTATTGTTGTTATTATTATTATTGTTTTTTAGGTTTATAATTATTATAGTTTTGTTATTATTATTATTATTTTTATTAATTGAGTAATAATAATTATTTGTTTATGAATAAATAAAATAAATATGTTTATATATATATGTATATATAAAGTAAATAAATATATTATATAAAAATCGAAAAAATAAAATGAAATAGGAAATACGTTAGTGATTTATTTGGGGGAGGGGGTTTACAGCGGCATGCGTGATGATGTCAAATGAGAAAAAAGGGGAGAAATGAAATCATTTGAAAATAAACTAATGATAATTGTAGGAATGCTGGCACACATAATAAAATTAGTATAAATACCCAAAGGAAAATCATAAAAATTCGCCTTCAAAAATCCTAAGTTTATTATAACTAAGAGAAATTGAAAGCTGGTAATAG
>JBBMKC010219165.1:0-12376 GCA_037834085.1 Bipalium vagum
AACAAATTAATTAATTAATTTAAATAATAAATATTTAAACTAATTAAATTATTTAAAACATTTTAATCCTCACAAAGTAAATTATTAGATTCAGTAGTGGGTTTAAATTTTGAGGACAATGAATGTACGACATGAACCAACGACATCGATTAATGATAATGTACAAATAATCTTAGACACTGTCAAAGTCAACAAAAATATTGCTGTGCAGGAGCTGGTTTGATAGGTATCAGTATGAAGCAACTGCATCAAATTTGGATATGAGGAAACTAACACCGAGGCGAATGTCTAGCCTATTATCAGCTCAACAAAAAGAAATATATGTTGAAATGTGCACAAGGATAATTCCAATGAATGAAAAAATGAGTGAGTCGTTTTGAGAGCGTTTAAATACAGTTAATGAAATCTAGTATCCTTTAGATATGTCCCAATTGAAAAAACAATCAAAAAGTGGTGCAAAAGAGATGAAAAGTCTTCGATAAAACCTAGACGCAGTCCTTCTATAAAAGAAACCATACTTACTTTTTTCTGAGATAACTGCAGACTTTTCCGCAGACTTTAGAAACAACTCTTTTATAACAATATATATTACATTAAATATTAAATTTTAGTTTAATATTAAATTTTAAATCCAAAATTAAGTTAAAAATTCAAAAATCTATTATTCTTTTCTTCAAAACTTACTCTTATCTATATTTCTGAGTTTTAAATAATACTTTACTGAAAATAAATCAAAATCACCTTTGTTCATATTCTTTCCGCGTTGATTATCTGAATTATTGTATAAAAATTAATGGAATCAAAAAAGGTCATTCTGAAAAAAAAATCATAGTGCAACAGAGAAATTATAAAAAGCATTGTTAAATAAAATATGGTGTCCTTGGTGTCCTTACAAATTCATTCATATTTCTTAGTTTTTCAATACCGTTTTTCAATTTATTCAATAAAAAAATTAATCAGATAATCATGTAATTTTTAAAAATTTCCATACTTATTTTTTAGTTTTACATAATGTCTAAGTCCAATTATTTTCAATTTAATTAATATTAATCAATAATAAGTCAATCATAACTTATTTTCAAAAAATGAATTATAAATAAAAACATTGAACTGTTATTATTTATTATCATTTATTTATATTATAATTTGATTTCTGATTCATATTTTTATCCTTAAAACAATTATCATTAATTTTCCTAATTAAATGAAAGATATTTTAGATCATTATCCTCAAAACCTTACAAAGTCAGTTTTAAATAAAAATAATTTTTAAAATAACTTCTTTTTAACTTAAAAAAATTCTAAAAACCAGTTTATCATTGGAAATGACTACTTAAGCTGTATTAACTGAAGCCGGATATCTATATAATTTTTGTAGTTCAAAAGGGTACAATTTGAGCTTTACCACTTGAGTTTTAAATTCTAAATTTCATATTTCACAATTAAATATTTCGGTAATATATTGTAAAATGTTTTAAAATATTTCCAATTAAATTTAATAATCGATGTTGGTAATAAACAGGTTTTGTAATTACCAGAATGTATATAAAAGCAGAAAAATAGAGAGAGTAGGAAATAAATATATTTCAAATCAAATATTTCTTTACATTAAATAAAAATATTCAGTCAAAAATAATTACTGTTTAATCATGAAGAATTTATGGTAGGAAGCCACAATTCATGGTCAAGTTGTTTAAATATATCAAATTCTAAAATATATGTATATAAATATTTTTTATGTATATAAATAAACAGTTTGGCCCTAAATTGTGACTTCGTACCGAATTTATATATTTATTATTAAACTACAAATTTAAAATGAAATAAATGAAGATTCATTAAGTTTTAAATTTAATAATAAAAAATGAATGAAGTCCGAAAATATAATATTTTTAATTTAATTAAAGGTTAAATTATTTTTTATTTTAATCAAATATTAATTGGGAATTTTTAGACAAATACTTCAATTAAATCATCGTTAATATTAAATATTTTTTTAAAAGATAACTCATGATTTATGCGCACAAATATTGTACTATTCATCCATTTGATAATCTTTCTAAAATCTATTATACTTCTTCCGATTTTGTCAATTTTATTTATATGAAATTTGTCAGATCTTCCGAGAAAGAATTAATATTCGATAATTATGTTTTTTCCTGTCAAATTCCATACTTTTAACAAATTCCTCTTCAATAAATTCATATCTTAAAATCTTAATTCTATTTTTTTTACAGAAGACGTGTCATGACAGACACCTGGGGACTAGCATTGTCATATATGGTGTTTACACGTTCAACTCTTTTGATATCCAAAATCGTTTGAAGGAAATCCACATAACGTTCAGCATTAAAAGATTAGTTACGCTTTATAAATTGAAAGCAAGAATCACTTAAAAATTGGCAGACAATAATTTTATGAAAATTTATGTCTGATATCGTTCTTCTGATAACTGTTATCAGTTATTGTAACCAGTTATCCCGCTATTTAAAGATTTCCACGTTTTCTGAAATAAAAAGTTTCTTATAATTTTCTAGATTA
Source organism: Bipalium vagum (assembly GCA_037834085.1). NCBI lineage: Eukaryota > Metazoa > Platyhelminthes > Tricladida > Geoplanidae > Bipalium > Bipalium vagum. The sequence continues at coordinate 2,542 of JBBMKC010219165.1, forward strand.
TTTTTTAAAATCAATCATACATTATTATTTATTAATATATTATATATTATAATTAATACTATAAGTAATAATCATAATAATAATATTACCACTTCAATAATCCTAAATTAACCACATCAAGTGAGTTCTTGCTAGGGGTTCCATTTTAAATAAATATTATATTATTATAATAATTTCCAATAAAGAATTTCTGTCAACTAATGGAAAACAAATTTTAAAATTACAATTTTCTTCCATTCTGAAAATGTTTGAAAAAGATGTTATTTTTGGGACATTTTTCATTTGTTATTTTCAAAATAAAACCATTCCAAGAGCAATCGAAGACGTTTTATGTCCATGAATAAAATTCAAAGAGGGTACAGTTCGAACAGGAATTACAGCAATATTGACGAAAATATCTGATTGAGATATTTTCCACTTGTCCCATTTTGATGTCATCCACCGTTGTACCATTTTATATAACCGATTGACGGTGAAATATTTTTTGTTTCAAGGAAAACTCACAAATTATTATAATTTTCATTAAATAAAGATTAGAATTGTTTGAAAAGATACTGGGTAAACGATGTAAGTTTTAAAAATTACTTGAAAAATTAGAGCTTTCTGTTATTATGGTGAATGTTTTCGGTTTGGACCTTTTTACAACATTGTTCATCTCTAGTAGGGACTCATTGAAATAGGATCAAACTGGATTAAAAATATATATATATATCCTATTATAATATCAGCATGTTAATAAAAATTATGCTAAAAATTAATCTGTTGAGCTCGTAACTTAAACTGAAACGATTCAGAGAGATTTACTGATAATATTATTTCGATTCTTTTCAGAAAATTCCAATAAACTCTTCGAATTCCATTCACGCCAACGTCCTGAGAAACATGAATATATCCCGTAATTGTTTAAAACAGCCTCCATGGTTAAAATAAATACCAATAATATTATTCAATAATATCAGATCTATATATTAATACGCTGCATTTTGGTTTTTTTTCTACTGTAAATGTCACAGAATCATTTATTTTAACAAGTAAATCTAAGGCCAAACAATTTTTGAATATTTATTTAGGTCCATGATCGAGGGGTTTACTATTCAAAGTTTTTCAGAACTCCTGATCACTGGAAGAAAAACTCCCAATTTTTGTTTAATTTTATTCTGAAAAATTTTGAATTTGTACAATAAGAATAATATTGAGTGTTTTAACTAAGGAGACATCAGACAGTTAAATTTAATTGTGATTTTCATTAAAACTTGTTACTTCTGCAGATTTCATTAATTATTTGACATTTGATTAATTAAATCACGATCATTGTTAGTATATTTGTTTTTCTTTCATTTATAAAACCTTTATCTAACTACAGTGAAACCATATTTTTACACCTCCCCTTTTACGTTTTCCCAAGTCTAACGTTTTTTTTGGCAGCCCAAAATTTTGTTACCTCATTTTCACTATAAAATTTCCATCATAAGTAAAAATTGTTTTTAAAAATTTTTAAATATGTTTAAATAATGTCAACCAAAAAAATCTGGATTCTATTAAAAAATTTCTGGTCAATGTTGGTTGATGGCTAAACATCGTAAATACACAAGACATACAAAATACGATACAGTGGAGGATATTTTGAAACAATGACAGGGCTTGTTATAATTTATGCAAATTGCGAGTTGATTAAATATTGAAGGATTTACGGCATCAGATGGCTGGATAGATCGTTTAATATCACGAAGTGTTGATTTGATGATCTCTGAAGATTGGAACCATGGAGATGTTCCCACTCTAATCAGACCTAGCTCCGAGGAATATTTTTAAAACAGATGAAACTGGGTTGTTTTTCAATGTACTTCCCCAAAAAGATTAAATCTTCAATGACAAATCTTGTCATTTCTTCCACCAATCCATAATTCATGCATGAAAATATTTGATTTCTTTGGTATTTTGTGTCATTAATTCTTTATTTTAGTGGCTGCGGATGATGGATTAACTTGCGTTTAGAGCTTGCGTTATTATGAAGAACAATTTATAAATTTCGATTGTTCTCTCAAATTTTTGAAAACACCTGTGATATGAAAACTGTTGGTTACCATTCAAAATTGACAGAAGAGACAGGTAATTATGGGATCGAACAATTTTTTGGTTTGGATTCATTTTTAAATATCCAAATACTGTAATGTTGCCTGCTTTCAAGGTCAAAGCCTGAGATGAAATATCAAGTCTTACTTCCCACGATTTCGAAAAAAGATTTAAACTAGAAGTCGATTTAAAAGGAAGAATTATTCAAAACATCTAATGTAAAATATCAATATTTATGTATATTTTTGAGATATAAATTAATTTTTTCTGAAACTTTATTATTAATGAAAATTTAGCTTTTTTGTTTGTATCAGAAATCTCATGTCACAGTGAAATAAATACAGTAGAACCCGGATGTAAGAGAATGCAAGGGGATTAAGATTTTTTTTCTTACACCCGGGTTTCTCTTATATCCGGGTTCAGGAACTTATGTAATAATTTGATTACGATAATTTTACGCAATAAATTTGATGGAAATTAATACAATATTACAATAATTATATTACAAACCAAAATAATTTGCGATTTTGGACAATAGATAAGAGTAAATATTTTAAATCACCATTGTCTACAACGTGAAATTCATTGTATTCAGCTCCGAGTTCAACATTCTAATAGACACGCAGGGTTTCTAGAGCCTTAATAACTTCTTATTGAGGTGGCTTCTTGGAGGTTCGGGTTCAATATTCCTCTCCAAGTTTACTTGGGTTTTTCCTCATTTCAAACAAGATCAATGATATATTCATCGCTAAGTTGTTCGTAATAATAAAAGTTTCATCACAGTCGACTCATGCCATAAAATGTTTTGAGCGAATTGAATAAAAGTTTGTGTCAACTGCTTCTCTGTTGACAATATTATTTTTGTCTCTCTTTTATTGGAAAAATGCTTTATTGAAGCAACTTTCTATTGTGTCTGGATTTACGTTTGACCACGCAAATTTTAATAGATGAATTTTATTAAAGATTTCACAAAGTCCATTGTTGATTGTCCGCAATCAATTGCGAAAATTCGTTTATGGAGAAGCTACTGATGGTAAAATCCTTTTACATTCTTTGATACCTTGGCTTTTATTTTGTGGGATGTGGAAAGACCAATTGAAAAATAACTTAAGAAACCAGTTTTTTCTGGGTATTGTCCTTCGCCATTTCTATACCTTGAGTTTTTCTGTAGTTGACAACACTTCTCTTTTCTTGTTTAAAGGCACCTAGTCAATATAAAAATCTGTTATATGTCCGTCATAATCACTCAAGAGTTATCGTTTTGTAAAGAAGTCTCTTGCATTAGGTGTTTCATTGTAATTTTTGATTTTTTTTATCTATTACGTGAGGATTTTCATTACACCCGGTTCATTTTATTAGTAAAGTATATGAAGTATGTGAAGTATATAAAGTAAAGTAAAAAAGACAGACTTAAAAAAATTCTATTACACCCGGGTATGTTCAATCCGGGTTCTACTATATTTAAAAATCTTCAGGTTTTGTAATTAAAATGGTCGTCTATTTTCAGAATTTTATGTTAACTCGTCCAGGTTTTGCAAATTTAAAAATGGAAATAAACAAACAAACAGAAGATATTTGAAAAATAAATTTATTACAAATTGTAATTCTTTTCAGTCAAGTATTTTTATTATTTAAAACCATGTTTTCATTTTTATACACTACATACAATCACACCTGACTATTTTTAAACCCTGCCTATTTGTCCGTAAAAAATATTTATGATCATTTTCGTCAAAAAAACTGACTATTTTTCCGATATGTAAATTTATTTAAATGTAATACTTCATTATTTCGTTGAAAATTTTAATTCAAATTACTTAAAAGTTATTTATTTTACAAAGAACATTATTACATTTTTTTAAATTAATAAATAATTAAGGTAATAAGAAATTAATTTAATAAATAGACATTAATTTTAATTATAGAAAAATTAAATATTTTACATTAAACATCCAAAGGTCTAACCATTGTAATACAAAAAAGAAAAAATGCCAATGTACATACCCAACAGGGAACAGGGATCTTTTACCTTTTTCCCCAGGTGGGGAAAAAAGGAAGAGATTTTTATTGGGGGGGGAACGGAAAAGTCCTTTTTTGATAATATTAAGTTTAACTTAACAAATAGACCTTTACAATGTCAACATTAAATTTGCAATGTCAAAATAGAGGTGAAAAGGTGTATATAAATAGGTAAATAATTTGCAATATATGCATAGAAAATGTGTGATCATTATTATCAGAAAAATCTCGAACAAATCTGTAATGGTACAACAGATGTAATTATTAATTACCTTTTTTCCAAAGGTGTTTTAAAACAGTGTTTACCATGTAAATGCTGTGCCAAGCCAATGCAATGCAAGCCATATACAAGAAATAAGGATGGCGAAGCATTTAGGTGCACGAAAACAACATATACCAATTATAAGAAATATATTAGCATACGGACAGATTCTATTTCCGAGAGATATTGATTTCATTTAAGTACTAGTTTGAAGTTGCTATGGAAATGGACAATAGATGAAAAAGAAACTGATATAAAGAAAGAATTCGATGTTGATAAAAAAGTTTTGATTGATTTCTATGACGACTTAAAAAATGTTGTGATAATTATCACACAGTAAATCCTTGTAAATTAAGGAATTATATGTCAGATTGATGAAAGTTTACTTTGACATAAACCTAAATATCATCGAGGCCGTGCAACTGAACACGAATTGGGTATTTGGAATTGCAGATACCAGTCATGAACCATCAAAAGTATATCTGGAGGTAATATAAAATAGAAAAGCAGACACTCTACTACCAATAGTTAAAAGTGTATGCCGAGGGGGTACAATTATTATAAGTGATCAATGGAATGAAATGATATTGAAAAAATTGGATTTCGTCATTTGAAAGTCAACCATTCGTTTTATTTTGTGGATCCAAAAACACATGGAAATCCCAATATAATCTTGTTGGGCAAAAGTCAAATACCGAATTAAAATTAAAAAAGGTATATTAGGAGATAAAATCGGTTTGTATCTGAAAGAATTTGGAAGGATAATGTTTTCAATGATGATTGGAACAATCTTTTGAATCTAATAAAAGTTTAATTATTGGTATTTTATTGTCTTATTATTATATATTGTTTTAATTTTTATTGGTTTAATTCTTTTTTTTATTGGGGGGAAAAAGGGAAAAGAGTAAAAGATCCGAGAACAGAAATTATAATTTATAAATAAATATAAAATAAAAAAATGAAGCTAAATCAGTCTCAAATGATTTAAAGTCAACTGATAACATTAGCGGAGTGACCCAAAATAATATTAATAGAATAAGATATTTGATTAAAGTAAATATGACAATAATAATCAAAGTCTGTTCGAAAAATTTTAGGTAAGTTAAGCTTGTGGCGGAATTTATGACCTAATCTTATAGGTTGAAGTTTTATATTTGGCGATAGAAAGGGGAAACAACAAATTGGTTGCAATCATTTGTAGGAAAACATGGAATTACATTAAGGGTTTTATCTGGAGAATCAAATAATATAAATATAAATGATTTCAATGCTTCAACTGTGGAATTTGTAGACTGTTTCATATCAGATCTCATATTTGAATCATCAAAATTCAAAACATTTTTTAATAAATTCACAAACGATAATACTATACTGCAGTACATCCCAAATGAATTATACAAAGATAGCAAATCGCATTCTACCAAGGATATTGAGACTGAAGAAATGAAAGGTGAGAAATCAAAATTTACGTTTAACGTTGCTAATGATTAATTTTTAAAATTTAAAGAATTCATGTTGACATGCGTTAAGGTGACTACCAAACAATTAGACAGTCTCAAAGAACATGTCATATTCAAAATTATACAAAAAATAAAAGACTTTTTTAATGTATTAAATAAATTAATGGTTTTTACAGTGACTTTGAATACTTCCAAAAAAATTTCTATTTTTCTCTTGAAAAATATGCCTCTTAAAAAACGAAAAATGGACAGGTTTCACTGTAATTATAGATATGTATTACAACAAAGTAATTGCTAAATTAATTATATTGAAATTGGTTCGATGTTTCAAATATATTTTTGACGAACACAGTTTAATTAAAATCGAAATTTATTGGAATTTACAAAAAAACTGTACGAAAACTTCAATAATCACTTGGTACACAAAAGATTATTTGCTTGTTGAATGAACTGGCCAATTGTTGCTTTGAAATTATCGTCTATCAAATGACTTTTTGCTTTAAATTGCGTCTTTATATCATTGGTCAGGACTTTCAAATGTCTCTTGGCCTCATCGACGTCGGCATTTTTGTTTGCATCGTCTTTCAAATACGTACAAAGACCGTGCAACAATACCTGATACGAAACCTTTTTCATATTCTTTCTACCAAGACTGTCGCGAGCTCGTTTTATGTATTCTTCGGGCAATATTTCTTGCACTTTCTTTAAACTTTCTGAATACTGTTTGCGTCTTTGTCGTTCCATTTCATTTGAAAAATTACGTTTATCATTCAGAATCTCGATCAAAGGCTGGGATTCTGTTCCGTTTGGACCTAATATAAAGATATCGTGAAGAATAAATAAATTAATTCAATTCATTTATTATCAATATTAAAAAAGTATTATTCAAAGTTAATTTCAATTACTCATAGCACCGGATGAAGAACTGTTATTGAATTCAAAGTTGTCATCGCCAGAAAGTTGACTGGCTTCGTTATTTAAAAATTCTTCGTGTTCCATGTTTTCATTGAATGACAAACCATTGTCCTCTGACTTGCAGTTAATAGTACTTTGACATAGCAGTGGATTCAAAGGGTTTCCTTAGAATTCTAATTGAAAAAATAAATCTTTTTAGTAAAGTTTTACCGAAGTTTTCATGGAAATCGTGAATATCGTTATATTGGCTTTCCAGATAACCTTGAAATTAATAATTACTTTTAACTTTATTTTAAAGATTAACTTGGCCTATTAAAAGAAAAGCCAGTGTCAAAATCTTTGTATTGTGTTTCGTCGTCTAGATAGTCGTCAAAAAAATCTAATTTTATTGTTTATTGTTTTTTATAATTTTAAAAAAATACCATTCATAACGAATTTTCAGAAATCTTATTTTTAAAACAAATTATAATTAAAATTTTTAATTTATAAAATTTTTCTATATATTTCTGAATAATGTTCTATATATTTTTAATAATTTTCTATACATTTTGATAATTTTCTATATATTTCTGCATAACCCTGTAATAAATATTGTACTTTTATAATTATAATCAGTTAAATAGATATTTCAAATAATTTAATGTGAATATATACATTTGAGATAGATATTTCAAATAACTTAATGTGAATATATACATGGCTAATGAATGAGAAATTTATTAAAATATTTTCAATGATTAGTTGGCTTTTAACAAAAATTTGTCATTATTATAACAATTATATGATGTTCAATATTAATAAGCGTAGGGTATTTAATAAAAACTTACTTTGATTATACAGAACGGTAAAACTGAACGAAATAATCGGAACATTTGTTATTTATTGCATTAATGGATAGTGAAAATTAAACAGATGCTGCTCATCATTCATTATCCATATTCTAGACTTTGTGAACTACAAGGTACAAAAGCCCATAAACCAGCTAGAAAATTAGGACAGCTGTCACACCACAGTTTTGTTAAGTACGTCAAAATCCTTAATGTTGTAACTTGTATTAACTGTCTGAAAGTTTTTGGTACCACCTGCAATATTATAACTTCATAAACGATATGAATTAAAATAGTTTTTTTTCTCATTTAAGTATAGATGAATGAAAAGAAGAATAAATTGTTAATGGAAAAGATTTAGAAAGTAATAGAAAAATTGGTTTAAAAAAATAAGACGAGCTGATGTAGCTTCAATCTTCCTTAGTGACGGATAAAAATAACAGAACAATAAATGGGAAATGAGGGGGGAACTATAGATAATTAATTGTAGAACCATATTAGTTATTCTGGGATGATGTGCGAGTATTTTAGGTTGATCTTCACATCAACACCATGCTTTGGTTAATTGAAAATCTTCTGACTTTCAAATTAATGATTAGCATATAAATTCTAAATGTGCTCTGACGTTAAGCATGTGTATCCTGAAGAGGGCTTTGTCCTGTACATCTTTTCAAAGTAACCATCAACTTTGAAGAGGAGTTCACTATTCAGAATCCAGTAGGCAAGCCTTACCAGTTTCCTAATTTGATTGCAACTGGAGGTCGGGACTCTTCAAAGCAAAAATAATTTTGCAAGGGAGTGCCCAAAGTTCAGGGATTTTTCATCCTGGGGAGATAAGTGTTCCTTTATTAAGAAAAGTTTTGAGAGAGGTTGCTCCCGTTTTCTGTTTTACCAGTTTAATCTTTGATATTATAAGAGACAGAGACACCACGACCTTGGTCAAGTAATGATCCGCTTGTGTTCGATTATTTTTTGTTTAAGTGAGATTTATTCCATGGGTCTATTGCCTTTGGTTGCAGTTGAAAAGTTGTAATTAGATGCACTAATCATTTTAATTTTATACGTTGAATTCTTCAAAGGTCTTAGAATGGAAACGTCATAGCCTAATTTAGCTCTTTCAGGAACTTGAATAACGAGCGATGGAGACTATATGTGAGTAGATTGGTAGTAATGGGATTTGGGATCAATGTAGTTCTGTATGACCTTTCGAATATGCTTGAAATTTTTAATTATATATATAATATTTCTGGAAATAAGACGGAAATATGTATATATAGATTATGAATTTGTTCGGATTAAATTAGAGTCGGTTATCACACCAAGCTTGTTTTGATTACAAAACCCTCTGATATAAAGTTTCAAACTGCATGGCAATTTAAAATAGTGTTTTTTCAATAATCTAATATTTTTATTTAAAACAAACTGTTGCTGGATGATTCCGGAGCAGCTGGGATCAATGTGAATATGTATTGTAAATGTTAAAAATGGTATTAATAAATGGGATTGCAGGTTTGTAACATAATCATTTAGGATCAGATGATCAGTTGAAATGTTATTATAGGTAAATACGATAAGAAACACACGGGGTTGTGAAGGGATTGATGGTATTTGAGACCAATGATATGTTTGATTGGATTCAGCTATAAACGCTTACGAATAACGTTAAATAGATGTTTATATAGGTTGTGAATTTGTTTAGATTAAATTAGAGTCGATCATTACATCAACTCCATCCTTGATTACAAAACCCTCTGATATAAAGTTTCAAACTGCATGACAATTTAATATTCTGTTTATAAGTGTATATGGACTGGAGAGGGCTAGATCGACATGTTTGAATGAAGTTCCACGATCCCAACTCCAATAGTCAGACTGGATTCAGTGGCTCTACCGTCAACCACCGGTAGGTCATCGGATTCTTGCCTCTACATAAGATCTGAACTTATATAAATACCAGAATCAACATTTCGAAATCATTATAATGGCCAATAAATTCTGAATTTTTATCATTTTATAAATGTTTTTCTTCGATGTATTATCCTGAAACCCATTGTCTTAAACAATTTAAGATAGTCTATATGGTATCAGGTTTCGATGATGTTTTTAATAAAAAAAGGTAATCCAGAAAATTAAAAGTGAATCAACTTTCACTTTCATAGCAAAATAACATTAATTTAAAATTTTTACGATATTAACACTTACATGTACATATACTCCAATAATTATCCGTACGATGATATGTAAATATTTTCAAGATAATTTTTGTATGGAAAATCAAC
>JBBMKC010219176.1:0-12374 GCA_037834085.1 Bipalium vagum
TATATTATTATTATAATTTTCCAAACAGATTATAAAATATAATATATGAAAAAAACCATGAATAATAAAACAGGAGAATGAATTAAAAATTAAAAAATATTTATAATTGTTATATAAAAGAGACAAGAGAATTGAAAGATTCGGTTTCTTTTCATTGAACAGGATTTACAAGTCATCTGTTTTGAATGTGGCCTTACTCATTGAATTATAGGAAATAAGAATACCATCATCATCAAGCAGAAGACAATAGAATCTGTTATTGATATATGAATGGCAGCTGGCGGAAATCCATCGCAATCTCCCTGTTGCAGGAGATAATCTGACAACAAGGAAATGATTAACAACTCATTCGTTTTCACAAGTCAATCAATTTTAGCCATGAATACCTTTCATCCTTGGTTTTCATTATATCCGCTGGAAACTTTACAAACCACTAATGAAATGCCTTTATTTATTATTGCAAAGATGAAGGAAATATACAGATTCCATTTAGACATTTAGAAAAGAGATTCTATTATTAATTAATTACATTGGTTTTCATGCTTCTTGATCAAAGCTATATGAAAGTCTGGACCTGGTATACAGCATGTTTGTTCGTATAATAATATTAAGTTCAAATAATGAAACCGTAAATTTATGATTTAAACAATTTAAATTTTATTTTCTTTCAAATATATAAAAAAGTAAGATTATTATAAAACTGGAGGATAAGTTAAAATATTTGAACTAAAAATATACTATTAATTATAAATTATATTATTATTAATTATTAATAATTAATTAATTATATTACTATTAATTTTATTATTTATTATTTTTTTATTATATTTTATTTTTCATTATTATTTTTATTATTATTTTTTAAATTATTTTATTTTTTTATTACTTTTATTATTTTTATTGTAATTATATAATTATTATTTTTATTATTGTTTTTATTATTATTATTATTTTATATTATTATTATTTTATATTATTATTATTGATTTTAATGATAAAATGATGATTAAAAACATAAGAAAATAATAATAAAAAAAATTGTGCTTAATTAGTTTTTTAAAAAAAAATTGACCAATTAAAAATGATAAAATTCAATAAAAATGAATGGTATAAAATAAAAGGACTGTCCAATATGATTTAGTAATTGAAGAAATTAATAAATAAAAACAAACAATAGGGAATCTTATTGTCAATTGACATTGTGGAAAAAGAATATTTTCGTTTTTATATCCATCAATTTTTCACCAGATTCAATTGATTCAATGAGATAAAAGAAATAAAATCAATTTCATCGAATTGTCGTATGCAGTTGTAAATCTTGTGTACAGAAATTACCAAATACCTCTCACAAACTCAGACTCCCATCATTATTGGGAAGAAGACTCCCATGTGTCGACAAATTCAATGGATAGTAATTGTTAAGGAACATTGTTGAGTGTTGCTAAGATTTCGTAACACTTGTCGGCTTATCGCAGTGCCTCAAGCCAACATCAGCTTTGTAATTTGTAATAACTCTGGCGCCAGTGCAAGTTCACTAGGCTCCTTTTGTAGTGAATGAAACGTCCTGATGCGAGGAAATATCAATTACGAACAGTTTTGTTGTGATTAATAGCATGTAATGTCCTGTCACTGATGGAAATATGGCGTCAGGGGTTGACACAATTGCTGCCTTTCATCTGACCTGAGAATCCTCTCAAAACCTGAGAAAGGGGTGTGATGCATTAGTTATTAAGAATAACAATTACAATTGTAGCTCGGCGATTTATTAATTTATTAGCTTTCATTTTTTGCTGTTAATTGATGAGATCATGATTTCGAAACGGAGAATACTACTAATAAAAAATTTGTATGGCACTCATTTGAGCTCAGGAAACTGGAGCATTTGTTGGAGAGAAAGTATGGAAACGAAAGCATTTGATCAGTTGGTAAATATTATTGATGAAGGACAAGCCCATTTTTACCACAACAACCAAATTGCCTATAGGAATTCATTGGGAAATATTTCATTGATTCCATTTTTGCAATGAGCTAAAAATATTATTTTATTCACTTTTTATTGAACGTGTGACAATAATCGTTATTTAATAATTATTTCTCGTGTTTACATTAATAAATGAAAAATAATACAAATATTGATAATTAAAAAGAAATTGACAAATTTTATTTTTATAATTAAATAATAATTTTAAAAATATTAATTACTATTATTATTTGAAAAAATATGTTTGGAATAAATTTGGTGAAATGAAAAAAAATTTTTTTTAATTAATTGAAAAAATTTCCATGGAGAAATTTAATTATTTATATTTATTAAAATATTTTTGAATATTTGACATAAATTTTTAGTTTTCTCTCTTTCTTGTGTTATTATAATCTGGTGGATGGATGTGCTACCATATTATCATTTTATTATATTAATATCAATATTTAGATATTTTAACATCAATAAAATTAATTCATCAAATTCATAAATGTCACTTGAATAAATAATTCATAGGTGAAATACAGAACTTTATTGACATTGATGAATTTATATTTTTATAAAGTTTGAAGATTACTGTTGGTTTTGCCTTGAAAATTGGTAAAATTCTTATTTTAGTAATCATTTATTTTAGATTTCATTTATTAATATATTTCTTTATAAAAATTTTAAATTACTCCGATCAGCCATTGTGCAAATTAAGTATTGCAGAAATCGCAGTGTGAATTAACGATTTTTTAAAATTTAAATTAATGAACTTTTAACTTAAATTAACAAAAGAAATTTTACAAATAAAAATAAAAATAAGACACAACTTGAGACCAGTATTCGTAAAACAATCACAAGAAAGAATCAGAGTGGAAGGAATTGCAACTAATTTGCATCGAACTGGAAATAATTGAAAATACGTTAGCTTCAGTGACAATCGTTAATTTAAGTCAAAAATTCGTTAATTTACACTGTAAACCATGTAGTATAAATTAAGAAAATAAAGGAAATTATAAAAAATATATTCATTAACAAGAAATATTTAACCAAGAAAATTAGCCATTTTGTTTTAATGAATATATATAGTTAAAATGCAAAATTAAATTAATCTAAATAAATAATTTTATATTATTATAATTATAAATTAATTGTAAATAGATGAAAGTGCATATAAATAAATAAAAATAAATATTTTATATATAATAAAATTAAAGCAATAAAACAAAAATAAATAGAACAATGAAACAAAGAAAATAAATCTTTAATAGAAACCGGTTTATTTCACTTTTACAACCTCTTCAAGATTGGACTTCAATGCAAATGTACCTCTTGGATTCATGTCTCAGAGAGATTATGACTGGGCAATTAGTGTTTATGACTGTAAAAGGTGAGTTACTACACAATTCACAAAAGAATAACGGTCTTAAAACATCGTATTAAACGTAAATGACATTTCTTGCGTGTTGATAACGAAATAAGCGGGGGTGAATACAATCTCATGCAGCTGAATGTCATATCGACGTCCTGGTGTCCCATTGTTCAGAGAGAGAGAGAGAGGAAATTAATTTGTTGATAATGATGCGACGGTCGTAATTGACTGTCTTAGTGGATAGTTATTATTATTGACTGGAAAATAAAGCAGTCGACTAAGATTCATTACACAGCCCTTCTAATCATGAAACTTAAATGGTGTCCTGCAATGATGGTGATTTTTAATGAACAGGTAAGTACTCCTGATGTTAATGTCAGATTACAATGATTTCCCAATGAATAATAATGAACTTATCATTGATAAAGATTGAGTCATGTCTTGGAAAATATTCGAATATAAAAATTTTAAGGGTCACATTTTTAAATGTTCTATTTGTAATATACTCAGCAATCCTTTTCAAAGTTTAGCTATTATGACTTGACTTTTAATAGGTCTTAGTAACTTAGGGACGTGAAGGTAAAGTTTACGTGGATAACATGTGCTAATTTTCTCAAAGACAGTTTTGATAATGCCAATTGATTAAATTAAACCCAAAGTTACCTGCGTAACCAACTCTTTATTGAATGATACTAACAAAGCCAGGGTTTAAAGTAATAATCTTGACATAAATTTTAGTCTGAGTAAGACCATGTTTCTGAAGACTGAAGGTACTGAATGCGCAAAATTCAAATGGTCTGATGTAACTTTGAACTGGATTGGTTGAGATATCTGATATTTGATTTATATTACAATAATAACTCATTGTACGGCGAGACCAGGGTAGTATAGGACTAAAGATAATAAATGTAATTAAATAAATGTAATTGAGGTTCAATTCCCTTATGTATTATTTTTGATAGCTTGATAATGTCTTATTTGCTAAAGCAATAGTTATTCATATTTTTCAAAAAATATTTTATATATAAATTTTATTACTTTAATTATTGTTTCAAAATTTGGACTTGATCCCGATATAAAATAATCAGTATAATCGAAAATGAAAAAGATATTTACAATATTGATGAATATTTTTTCAAATACCATTCCTCAAATATAATTTTAAAATGATATGAAACTAGATATCAAAAGAATGATAATATTTGTTTGTATAATAACTGATCTCAAATTATGTTGAATATCTATGGATTGGGAGTACAGGACCATTCCAAAGATCACTAGATATTTCGCACTAGATTTCTTTCTATGTGGATATCGAAAGACAAATGTTTTGCAACACAACCCAAGAAGGTGAAGCATCTGACATTTGCAATGGAAGAAAAGGCAGCAAAGATATAGCCACAATGTGTAAAAATGCTTACACTTCTTTTTATCGTTGTATTAGTATTGATGGATGTACTGATAAAAATATTAATTTTAATAAATGTATTTCATTGTATCAAAAATTTAATGTTATCTTAAGTATGTAACAATATTACATTTATGGAGACTTATAACCCTGCCAGCAAATTCAGTAAAAAAAGGAAGACGCAATCAAACCAAATAGTGAATTTAGCTAGGAACTGTCTATTTTGATCAATCTTTGTATAAACAATCTTACATTTTAGTGTGCATCCTTATATTGTAGTGCACGAAACCTTTGTTAAAATAAGAATAAGTTTTACTTTGTCTGAAAATTTTAAATTTATGCTGAATATTTTTGAGCTTTCAAACTCTACATATAATAATAATCTCTTATAATAATTAATAACAAACTCTGAAAATATGTAAAAAAAAATAATAATAATTTTATATTAATAATTAATTAAAAATTTAATATATAATTAAAGTAATTAATACAAAATAATTAACGTACTAAAGATAATACTATAAAGAATTCCCAATTATAAAAACTCAATAAAACAAACTTTTTTATATAATAGTAAAAAACACAAATTTGTTACTATTACACTTCGACGTAGTAACGTATGCTGGTGACTCCTTACTTCTATAAAAATGTTGTGTTCGTTCCTTTCTCAAACCTTATTCGAATCAAAACACCCACGATAATACTGTATCCGCTCCCTAAGAACTGAAGCAAAACTTCTACAATAAAACTTTTTTTAGATAAAACACAATCACACAGGAAAATAATAGTCACCACGACAAACCACTTTTATAAATCATCCTATAATCAGTGAGTCCAATAAATAAAAATGTCACCAAGAATAATAATAAAAATATAAATAAATAAATACTATTACTGTTCTAATAAAAGAGAAGATATTATCACAAAAGAGAGAGTCAAAAATTTTAAAAAATATAAAAATATAACAAGGGATCCCCAGGTCGCCCTCTAGGTCCTTTTCAGGTCACCTAGGAGTTCCCAAGCTCGCCCGGTTCCTTATAGAATCCTCCTGCAAAGTCATACTCACTTGAAAATACATTGAGGTCCTGTCTTCAACTCGTAGTCGTTCCCTTGAATTGTCGTTCCCCGTTGTCGTATTCTCTGTTGCGTATTGTCAAGCGTTTTCTTTTTTCTTTTTTTGTCTTTTTATTGAGTGCTGGGTCATTAAAGGTAAATATCCGTCTCTTTATATATAAGTTGAGATTGGTCTACGATCACCAATCCCGACGCTTAGAGACGGCTATTTTCCCTAATAGCCATCAACTCTATATTCATGTCGAGATAGACTCATATCAAGGCTAATGGAATCCTGTCTGGAAATCAGTTAGCCTAATCTATCAAAAATCCCCATGCCGGGATTTTTTCATTAGAAAAATTTCGAAAATTTTAAAAAAATATTCATTATTTTTAATTAAAAATTCTTCTTCTTCTTCGTCTTCGTCTTCTTCTCTTATTATTATTATAATTATTATTGCTGCAACTAAACAAAATATTCAAATATCAAGTTGCAAAAAAGATTATTATTTTTATTATTATTAATAATTATTATTTTTTAATACCATTATAATTATTATTACTAATATTATTAATATTATTTATATTACTATCACCATTATTGTGACTACCATTAAAAATTCCCATATAATCATCATTAATTCCAAAACCTAACAAATTTCAAAATATTGGAATCTAAAATTAACAACATATATTACTAAAATATCTTATGGTATAAAAAGATCCTAATGGCAAAATTATTTTATTACGCTTTTTATTATTATGAAAACTTTCGTAACATTTGACTCGTTATTGTACTGACCCTTTAACTTATGTCTATAGCATGTTCGAAAATAATTTAATCAAAGTAATCACAATAAAACTTTATTTATTAAAGATACACGAGTGAATGTCTAAAAATATTAAATATAAAATATAGATCAGTTAAAAAATTTGACATGATCAATATTATTTGAACTAAATAAAAATGAAATAATTTTCTGTGATCGCAACTATTAAACATGACATAATCAATTTCGGTTATAATATATTCCATATATTTCTTATTACTAATTTTTATGATTAAGGTATTGCATCCGAAAATAATGAAATTATTTAAATATCTGTTTTGAATATTTAGAGTTTTGATGAACTTTATGATTTCATATCTTAAATTTTAAAAATAATTCAATCTTTAAAATATCCATAGTAAAGAAACTTTGCTCAAAGAAAAGATCATACTAAAATACTAGAGAGTTTGATGTTTCTTTCAATATGATTCTTCTTAAAATATTTTTATTTACATTATTTAATTATTAAACTATCTTTATTATTCTATGTATAAACTAAATAATTTAATGAAAATTAATTTGTTGATAAAATTGTTTAAATGTGGTGAAATTTTAAAAACTATTAAAACTTATTAATTTTTATCAGTGTTATTGTTATTTAATGGGTGGAGTTGCTCAGAAAGCGTTAAAGCCTTTCAAGAATTGGAATATTTTAAATAGAGCTATTAGAAAGATCGAAAAGGATAAGATGAAACCAATATTGGCACCTAGTACTAATCAGTCGAAAAATAATTATAAAATAATTGATGAGACGAAAGATCCTGAATTAGAAAAATCTATTAGTAATTTTAACATAACTAGTACAGAAATGATTGAAACTCCACGGCCTTTAACAAAATCAGATCGTCCTCTACCACAAGTATTTAATATTTCAAATTCTCAAATTTGTATGAATATATAAAGAAAAGATTGCCATATAACCTAGATTTTGACAATGAAAATGCACTTGAGCCAATTATCGTTCCAGAAGGAAAAATAACTATTTCATCACTAATTGAAATGATGAAGAAATTTAGAGAAGAGGTTTCAGTTGAAGATCTTGCTCAAAAATATAAACTACACCCAGAAAAGGTTATTTAATTTTATATTACATTTATGTATTCATTAAAAAATGGTTTAAATATTTTGAAATGAAAATACAGAAAAATAATTGTATTTCAAATTAAAATTCCTTTCATTTAATCCAGAATCATATTTAATTTATTTTTCGTCTAATCTGAATCAATCACTTTTAGCATTGCCAAAGTAATTATTTCTATCTAGTGACTATACGATACTTGACTATTATCTTTCTATGGATTCGTAAGCAATTCATTTTTCTGATCAAATGAACAGTTAGAAATTGACTTTTAAGTTACAATTAATGAAACAGGCAATTGATTGCGTATTTGTGCATCCATTTCATTTGATTTTTAGGTTTCTGGATCTTCATACATTTTATGATTTTCAACCAAATTTAAAAAGTTAAAGCTTTTATCAAAAAATTTTTTTAGTTTTACATGATTGGTATAAACATTATTCCATATTTTTTTTGAATCGATAGTAATTTTTTAAATCTTTCGGTTAATGGGATTATATGGTCACAATTTTCTTCATTTAAGATGCAAAATTGAAATAATGAACTTTTAAAATTGTGATATTCAAAAATTAATAATAATAACCGGTTCATTGTAAATATAAAAAGCGCTTAAATATGTTAATTTTCCAATAAAGTATGAATATTATTATTTTAATTTCCTCATTAGATTCCGATGACGATTTGTCTTTAAGGTCTATAATATACTTCGATTCAATCGATTGTACCTCTTAAAACCACCGATAGATAAAAAACAACTCTTACTGGATGGCAAAACTGATTCCCAGAAAACCAAAGGATCACAATTCTCAAGCAAGATCTTGTATCCGGAAGTGTATGGAAAAGTATCAGATACGACTAATAATTGAGGTGAAACTAGTTTACTCTGGGGCATCCATTCCGTTCAGGTGGAATGCTTCAATGTTCTTGTATTTGAAACGTATTTATTTCATGAAGTTTTTACTAGAATATCATTTTTTCTACATATAACTTTATTGAAATCAAAATATTGTCCGTTGAGTTTAAATTTATTTAAATTCCAGTAGGTTAGGAATTAAAATAAAAAATATTCTGTTAAAGCATTTGTCAGATTTTGATGGAGAAACTAGTTTTGTGTTAAATAATTCCTGCTCTTTGTTTATTGTACAGTTAAGATTTGTATGAATTGAATGTAACTTTCGTTATCAAAATTGATATATTTTTTTCAGCAGAAATATTTTTCATAAAAACAAGTAACATTCCAAACTATAAATATTGGAAGATTAAATTGTTTTCTTAATAATCCACTAAGATAAAAATACCTTTTGAAAACTGCTATTATCACAATTTAATACATGAAATAAAAAAATCATTGTATATGATTTATTATCTAAGAAATGATAAAATTCGTGAAGTTTATGAAAGAAAATTTTTAATTTTTTTTAGAAAAGATATTAACTTTAATAAACAGAAAAAGACACTACTATTTTATATAAAACCAAACTTGTGATACCATTTAGCTAAGGCTGCAAACTAATATTGTTGCACAAATCAAATAATAAACAGATTCAACATAAATACCTGACAACGTTTCTAAAATTTTTCAATAACAGGTGAATGAATTCTTGGCCTTAATAGTTTTCAATACCCAAAATGGATAAATTTTCCATTACAACTTTAATATACCTATTTTCTTTACTAAAGGTAATCGCATAAGGATGTATTATTATTTAATTAAAACAAGTGATACCAATATACAGGGTGCGTCAGCAAAATCCGGACAAAGTTTAATTAAAATTTATATTTGTGCTTGATTTTAATTATACGAGCTAACATTTGTTTAAACATGCTATATTTGTCTTTAAATTGCCCACAATTTTCAAAATGCCAAGTTTTCAAAAATCAGGCTTGGAATATTATCGAAGAGTCGTGATTCTCGAAAGTCAGCACTGGAAGAACGCCGGCTGAAATACTTAATCTCTTTGGGTACCCACGATCGACAATGTACGATTTCGCACGAAGA
The DNA here is from genome assembly GCA_037834085.1 of Bipalium vagum. NCBI lineage: Eukaryota > Metazoa > Platyhelminthes > Tricladida > Geoplanidae > Bipalium > Bipalium vagum. The sequence continues at coordinate 9,707 of JBBMKC010219176.1, forward strand.
TATCGGAGATGTCTGAAGGAACCTCTAGTACATCTGAAAGAAAAATGCTTGATAAAGAAAGGAAAATAAGGACTGTGGAAGTTGTTCAAAGGGCTCAGCAGCTAATAATGGAAGATCCTGGGACATCTCATCGAAAATTAGCAACAACTTTAAAGGTAAGTATAACAACAATGCGTTAGATAGCTGAAGAAGACCTAAGATATACTTCATACGTTTTAAAAATACGTACGAAGGCTACGAAAACTAAAAGAGTTGTTCGATGCAACTTGTTACTCAAATCATTGAAGAATGAAGCAGTGAGACGTCTTAAGTTTTTCTCTGATGAGAAAATTTTTACAGTTGATGCCAAAATTAACCGGCGGAATGATCGGTGGCTTTTCCACAATATTGAAAATGTCTCAATAGTACCAAGGACAAAGTTTCCAGCCAATGTTCTGGTAATATGCGTCATCTCTACTGAAGGTGATGTTATGCCCCAACACTTATTAAAAAAGGGGTGAAACTATCACCAAGGAAGTCTACGTACAGATTCTGAGTACAGTAGTGAAGCCCTGGATGGAAATCGTTGCTTATGGAAGACATTACATCTTTCAACAAGACAAAGCGCCCGCTCATACAAGTTATTTAGTTCAAAATTGGCTGTCTGATAATGTTGACATGTATTGGAGCAAGGAATTCTGCCCCCAAATAGTCCAGATTTAAATCCTGTGGACTATTATGTGTGGAGCGCCTTTGAAAGGGTTACTAACAAGTCGAGACACTTTAATCTGACATCTCTACAGAATTCCATTACAGAAGCGTTTGCTCAATTGAGACAAGTCCATGTAAAGAAGGCATGCATACGCTTCAAGCAGAGAATCTTGAAGGTTATAGAAGCAGAAGGTGGTTATATCGAGCAATAGAAGCACGGAACATATTTTTAATCCAAAAATATAACTATTGCTTAAATAATTGTGATATTATTTAATATATCTTTGTTTGTTTAAAGTTGTTTTTTCGTCCGGATTTTGCTGGCTCACCCTGTATATAACTTTACAATAATTACAATAAACGTATTAAGTAGGTTAATCTCTTTAATTGTTTTAATGAATGTTACTATTAAAAGGTGAATGCTAACTTATGAATTATCAGATGAATTACAATGGTATAATATAAAATAAGTTATTTAAATTAGACAATAGTTAAATTTATTTTAAATGTATTTCTGAAAATAATCGAGTACGCATTTGTAGTCTAAAAGAACGAGGTTTTCATTGGTCATATATTGTAAAAATCATGAAAGATTGATACAATGAAACTATCACTAAAAGAGGAATGCAAAAAATTATGAAGAAGTACGTTTAACTGAAGTTAACCATAACAAGTCTCCCCCGGGTAGTGGTCTTACTGCCATTCCTTGTAATAAAAGAGTTATTCTTCATATTTCCCGGTCAAATAGAATTTTTTCCAGCTGTAGGTCTTAAGCTATGCATAATAATCAAATAATACGAAGCTTATCGTGCAAAAAAGTTTGAAAAGCCATGGTGCTGTTATAAAGTGTCTTTTAACCAGGAAACAGATATTAGCAAGGCTTTCTTGGGCGATGGACAAAATAGGTTGGAATGTAAGTTAACGGCAACTGACAGTTTTTACCGATGAATGTATCTTTCAAAATTTTACAAACAGGAAAGATGTTTTTTAGAAGAATGGAAAATATCAAACTTATTGCCTTCAACATAAAAAATGGGCCTCAGATTCATGTATGGGGTTGTTTTCCATAAAATTGTGTTGGTATTCTGAAAAGGCTTCGGGGGTATGTTAATGTAGATTATTATACATCTCATGCTTTTCATGATGTCGAAGCCATATTTAAATATCTTATGCTTCTTAAAAAGAACTTAATTTGTAAACAGGATTTGGCCCTGCTCATGGGGCAAAATTAACAAACAAATTTTTAAACTATTTGAATGTCAGTGTTCTGAAATGGCCTGGAAATTCACTAGATGCAAATATTATGGAAAGTTTGTGGGGCTGGATAAAGAAAAGGTTAAAAAATTGAACCACTACTTAAGAAGCGTTGTGGAAAGATGCAGATGTGGAAAGAAGAAGAATGTGAGAATGCAACGGTGTACGCAAAAGACAAGGCCTCGCTAGTGGTATGATTATTCCCAAAGGATTGAGACTGATGAAGTGACGTGAACGGCAGAGAAAGTTAACAGATTTTTAAAGAAGCAGTTTGAGATAGAAGATGGTAATCAAGTTAATGAGACTTCAGAAAGTGAAGATACAGTTATTTCGTATGACAGAATGCATGAACTCCCAAGTGTGAGAGTAAGAGTGCAGGATTTGGAATTGGATATTCTATTGGATACGGGAGCAGGAATTAATGTAATGAGTACGAAGATGGCCCAGAAATTGACAGATATTAAGATTCAACAATATAGTGAAAAACTGAGTTATACATTTAAGTTGTATTAAGTTGTTCGGAAAGTCACTTTGCATTATTTTTTAGTAAAAAATAAGACCAAAAGTTTTATTAGAAATACATTTTTTAAATCAATAATATATTATCCTTTTTGTTCTAAGACCTTTTGTCATCTACCAGAAAATTTGAATGTGAGGATTAAAATGTTTTAAATAATTTAATTAGTTTAAATATTTATTATTTAAATTAATTAATTAATTTGTT
>JBBMKC010219187.1:0-12373 GCA_037834085.1 Bipalium vagum
AACAAATTTTCCTTTATTAATTCATACTTCAAAAATTAAGTTTCATAAACCGCCATTAATTTCTTTACAACCTAATATATGTATAATTCGCAATGTTGTAATTTTTAAATAATACTAAAATATTTCAACCTAATCTGACTATTGTTAAATATTATAAGAAATAATAACTCAAATACCGAAAGGAAATATATATTTAAACCGTTTAGATGGCTTTTTTATTCAAAATAACAACATTTTTGCACATTTTGCAGTTGCCCAATATTTTATGAGAAAGTCACTAAATGATAAGTTGTCGATTTATAACTTTAGTGCTGTGTGTGATTTGGAGAATAATAGAAAAAATATCAAACAATTAAACTTTTTTTGAGATACAAAACAAATGAATATAAGTTGTACCACGAAAAAGGAAATTAGTTTGGCTCTAATTTTCGGTAATAATAATAATAATAATTAATAATAATAATAATAATAATAATAATAATGGTGATGATAATATGTCAATTATCAATAAATTCTGAGTGGAAAAACACATGTACATGTTGTGCAAATATAAAACAAGAGACTTGTGTGATGAAAAAGCAATTTCAGAAATGGCAAAAACTGAAATACACTGTGGCCTGTCACCGTTAAAATTGATATTTCAATTTTTATACATACTAAAGCAAAAGCGATGCAAAGATCACAGTAGTCAAAATACCCACTTAAATACACTTCACTTTACGACATCATAAAGGTATGGATAATGTCACTTTGAGCACAGGGAAAGTTAATTCTTAATAGTAGTAATAGTAGAAAAAAACTTAAACTCAGTTCAACACCTGGGTACTCTTTGATAACATATTATGCACTACATCCACCCCCTTCACCGAAACACTCTGATGACCCCAACCCGGTGTAAAGATCGATTCCTTAACGGGATACCACATTAATTCGCCGGGTCTCCACTTGTCGACGGTCGAGTCGCTGAATCGGTAAATCTCGCCGTCCAATTCGGTCACAGTAAACGAAAAATGCTCTGTCATATTTTCGATATTAAGGATTTTCCACTTTTTCACTGACGGATCATACATGGACACTTTGCACGATTGGATCAGATAAAGTTGCCCGGTTACTGCAATCAATTTATAACAACCCCAACTATTTTCCGGTATCGATTTTATGTAGGTCCATTGATCGGTTTGTGGATCATATATTTCACTGGAACACAGCCACTGGGTCAATGCAGCACCGTAATCTCCGGAATTGCCACCGCAAACATAGATTTTATCATTCAAAGTAGATGCTGTGGATCGATTTCTTTTCGACAATAAAGGTGCCACGTGCACCCATCTATTGGTCTTTATTGAATACCTTTCTACGCTCGATAACGTGTCCCAACCTTCTCGATGCCCGCCAATTGTGTAGATATTTTCATTTACGACCACTGACGCGAAGAAAAATCGACATTCTTGCATTGGTGCCGATGGAGACCATTGAAGATTGACCAAAGAAAACTTGAACACAGACGGTGTTGGTAGAAACTTTTCACAAAGACCCCCAAGCATATATAGGTAATCATTGAGAACAACCGTTTCAAAGAACACTCTACCAGTGGGAATATTTGAACAGCGAGGAAGAATGGACCAAGTATCATCTCGATTGTTGTAAACCTTTATTTTCCGATATGGCGAAAAGAACATACCACCACCAAATACCAGAATACATTGGTGTGGCAAACGGGGTCTGCTTAAATGATGGGCTTCTGGCAGAATTCTCATTCCCCTTTTCGTTCGAATTATTTGTCGTTTGGCCAGAACCAATGTCATTTTCAAAGACTGGGGTAACTTTTTAACCAGGCTGTTTTTTTCAATCGAGTTTATTTCATTTAAAGTCAATCTTGCCAGTCGCAAACAGTTCAACAATGAAACCAAGAATCTTTCGCGATTCACAATGTCGCTTTCTGTCCATCTGATAACGGCATCGAAAAGCTGGGTCTCGTTTTGAACATTCACCCTGTCATCGTCTATAAATGCTTTCAGCTCTTCATAGTTCAGGTTGAGAAAGTAAATCGATCTGGATATGTCGGAAAAGTTCTCCAACATATAAATGTTGATTTTTTTCATTATCGACAAATTAAGCTGCTTTGCTAATTTCCACGATTTCCAACAATTGTCAATGTTGATGGTGTTGATTAGGAAATCTTCACAAGCATACAGTAAGGAGTTGACATCGAACCTTTTAGCAATGTCAATGAGCTTTTCAACATTGTGCTGAGTGATCTCAATTTCACCGATGTGGGCATATCTCAGTATGATTTCCAAATCCTTTGGCTGGTCACAGTTGAAGTTTAATTTTCCATCTCTCCCAACGGATTGCAACAGATTCCAGAAAGCGTGGCTGGCTGTTGCCAATTTGAAAGCGTTTATCATTAGTTTTTGTGATCCATTAATGTAGAGCTCTCTCGTTAATAGCCAGGGCATGTTGAAATCTAGGAGACAATTTTGATCTACGTTTTCCGTTGACATGATCAAATGCTTTTCTTTTGTATGATTTCTCTGATGTTTATTATATTGGAATAAGAAAATAATAAATATTAATTTCAAATTGATTTAAATATGATTTTGTAACGATTATTTCTTTTGAATATCCATCTGAATTATTGTAAAATGTCATTTTATTCATCTGTTAAGTTTTGACGTTTAAGAGAACTTGCTTAAATCTTAGATATCTGTCTAAAACTTAACGTAGCTCGTATAATATGAATTTTATCAGAAGGGTTTAGAGAGTGTAACGTTCGTTTTTAAATTATGTAAGAGGTTGTGTTTGTTTATTTCTAAATCGACTGGGTTAAGGTAAATACGTGCAGATGATCAATACTTATAAACCAAAATCGTAAATTTGACTTACAATAAAAATTTGTGATCACTAAGTCAGAATCAAAACAATTAAATATTATTAGTTTAAAAGTTTTATTTTTATATCGATTCAAAAACTTCTACAAAACTTTGTTGAACAAATTTAAAAACTTCAAATTTATTATTAATGATAAGTCCCGGAAATATCAGTTTATACTCTTTGCTAGCTTGGCTGAAAAAGTCCTCAAATTCAAAAAGCGCTTCTCCGCCCTACTTGACGTCGAGGAAACAAAAAAATTATAGGAGAAAAACAAATAAAAATATTTTGATGCTGGAACAACAAGACGGGATCTATCCAATTGGTTAATTTCGTTTTCTTATTTTAAAGGTATTTACAATAATCAACTTCTGATCAAATTAATATTGTTAAATATATTATAAATGTAAAAAATATTTACGTAAGAATATAGGAACTGAGATATTTCTGAATCGAAATAACCTTTTGACACGAATCGGTAGATATTTGTTTATTCCGTTTAGTGGTTTGAATCCTTGGACGCTCCTTTCTCCTTTATCTCTGTTGATGATTGTTGCTCCTTTCGCAATTTTCTTGTAGGTCGAAGATTGTGTACGCGTTAATTTTTCTCTTCGGTAAGTTGATGAATGAATTCTTGTCAGTCGTTTGTTTCGTTCTTTTCCTTCTTCTTTCTTTCTTTTTTCTTTCTCTTTTTTAATATAAGTTTCGTCTGCCTTATATAATGCTTATCGTTTCTGAATTCGTATCCTGTTACTGACAGTTGACAAATATCTGATCTGCTGTCGTGATAGTTGATATCTAAATTCCGTGAATAATGCTTGTAAAGGATTGATTACCATCTGGTTACTAATTCGAATTGACGTTTGAGTTTGTTTTCTGCGTCTTATCACTGACAATAATTTTTATTTTTTGGTCCCTTTTTAATTATGAACAACTTAATTTATATTAAAATTTTTGTCTTTAAATTATTTTTAGTAATAAAAATTTACTAATTTTAATATTGTTTTTCATTACTTATTTGTTTATAGATTATTTTTTTATTTTTAGTAATTATTTTTTAATAAGTTTTCTAAATTTAGAATTATTTTTAATTATTATTATTTTTTACTGAATTATCCGGATTTAGAATTTTTATTTATTTATTTTATTTATTTAATATTTTATGATTTTATAATTTCAGGACTTATCAATAATAATATTCATTTTACAAATACTTCACACACATACACAATAAAAGCTTTACAATATTTTTTTGTTCCATACAAGGGATAATGAAAGATCACATAAAAGATGGTTGAGTAAAGAATGTTCAAATTCACAAAAATGGTTAAAAGGTCTATATTTCATCTCCTGGAATTGCTGGAGGTTTGTCTGGGAGTCCCCACACATCATTGTGTTAATAAAAATATTAATAAAACTTCAATAATATAATATGGTATAAAATTATTGACTTTTAAATAGTTGATTTCTTTTTTAACAATACTATCAGGTTATGTAAAAGGTAATGTCGGTTTTATGACACAAACTCTGAAAAAAAATTAATTCATATCATTAAATTTATTCATTGAAATTGTCAACATCTGCTTCTAAAACCTTATGCCAACATTCCACTATTATTTCAATTTCTGATTTTTGGAATTAATGAATTCGAGAAAGGCATTTTCCAAATCGTCTGGGTTTTTTTTAATTTTGACAGACCTGAATAAATGGAAATCTCTAGGGGCGATGTCTGGTGAATAAGTAGGATCGGAAAGAGTTTTGTAGCCGAGGTTTTCAATTTTTGTAAACTTAATTTTGACGTTTGAGGTCTTGCATTATCTTGCAGGAGAATTGGAAATTTTCTATGGACCAATGGCGGTTACTCAATTTTAAGGTGTTCATGAGCTTTATCAAGCATATTACAGTAAGAATCAGATGTTATGGTTTGGCCTCGTTTGAGAAACTCAAAGGAAATTACACCAGACACTTATCATTGTCTTCTGGGAATGAATGTCTCGTTTTGCCACTTTCCCTGCAGGCTCACTCGTATCAAGCCATTGTCCAGAGCGACAAGAATTGTCATAGGTGATCATCTTCTCATCACTTGTTATAATTCTGTTCAAAAAAGATCATTGTTGCTGCGTAGTATCAAAGAAGTACAAATACTCAGATACTGAAATTTATTCTTTTCACTCAATTTGTATGGAAACCCACTGATCCTGCTTCCACAAATTGCCAATATGACAAAGATGGTCTCAGGCTGAACATTGAGAATTTTGGCATGTTCACGTACTGCTTGGAAGGGATCATATTCAATCTGCTCTTTCAAAACTTTATAGTCAGGAGCGGGTGGACTTCCTTCACGAGGTTCATCTTCAAGCCAAAATGACGAGCCGTATGTTCTGTAACACTGTCCTCACCAAGTGCTTGTTACGGGTTGCCTGTGCTGTAGAATGGTTCAGTTTGAACCATTAATACATATATATTCTAATTTTTCTTTGAATTCATGGCCATTTCAAATTTGTCTATAATAATCAATTTAGAATGGTAAAAAACTTAATAACAATTTTAATTGTATTTCAATTAAAAACACAAAGGTTATTTCATTAACTTAACTTGCACTCGTATATCAACAGCTCCTCACTGTAATGTGTTGCGTTCGTAATCCTATTGTCGATACACTAAGTTAAACTCGATTTGAATCAAAACTCCCACAATAATATTTTATCCGCACCCCAATTGAATCAAAACAATCAAGATAAAATTATATTGAATACTGTGAAAACAATCGCTACATTCGTCGTAAAATCACAATCAAAAACGTCAAAAGTCTAAAATCAATAATCGAAATTGTCTCAAATTAAAATGTTCAGTTATCTGAAAATTAAAGAAAACAAACACAAATCATCCAAAATCACAAATTCAAGATGATTAAAACGAAATTTTTGTTAATCAAAAAAAATTGAAAATACTCACACCAGAGCGACAAGGGCTCCCCGGGTCGCCCTCTAGGTCTTTTGCAGGTCATCTAAGGATTCCTAAACTCGCTGTATCCCCTTGATAAATCCTCTTGCATTTTCATCGGGAAATAAACTAAAAAAATTTACTCAGTCTGCAACTGTCCTCGGCAAAACGATCGTAGCTCTCTGCAAATCAAAGGTTTTTCTTTTGACAATAATATAAAATTATTATCCACAATTTTCTTCTGACGATGATTTTCTGGGCCATTTGTGAGAATAGCCGTCTCCTTATATATTCGTAGAAATTGGTTTACGATCACCAATCCCTACGCTCAGAGAAGGTTATTTCCCATAATACCCATTAATCAACCTCTATCTACATGTGGAGATGGAATTTGATCAAACCAGAAAAATAAAAACCCACAGTTCCCACATATCCCTTTTATCCTTCTTTATGTCAAAATTCTATTAGCCTAATGTATCAAAATCTCTACTGCGAGATTTTTATGTAAGTTTTTGACATAACAAAAAAATTTTAATTAATAATATTATCATCATTGAGTAGTGAGGAGTTAGTGATTTGCGAGCGAAAGTTACTTTAAGGCACATAATATTAAAAATTGTCAGTGACATATGGAAATCAAAAATATAAATTTTAAGTTGGTTTTATAAAAGAATTACATATTTAGAAACACTCGAAATAAAAGAAAACACTTAATGTGTTGGAAAATTATTATAAAAATTAACTAAAAACCTCACTGAAATAAAATCAAGGTCATTAATTATATTAAACCTTAGATTATAATTTCATCCATATAATCCATAACATTTTAAATGTGATTATAGTTTAACTATATTAATACAATATTCAATTAACTTAAATTAAAATCAATAGTACTTAATAAAATTATAAAAACAATCGTATATTTCAACAACAATTGATACAGAAATAGATATTAAGAAATGTCGGAATTCAATTTCTAAAACAAAAAATAATTTTCTTTAAAAATTCCAATTTATCTTACACTCCTCTTCGTTCCATTCGACCTCTTTTCAACGTTTGTTCTACAAATGGCGTGACCGGTGTCAGATTGGTCGCTGTGACAAGCTTCTCATATGTCTTTTTGTTAACTAATCATCTCTATCATACCATTGTGACTTTTAATCAAATTACCTTCATTGAATGTGTCGTGGGTATCAAAATAATCAGTACCACCATAGACCGGTTTACCAACGTAACCAGTGACAATTGGAACTTTATTTTTCTCAAGTGTTCGATCACGACATTCTTCATAATGCTTTTCAATTTCGTTTAATTTTATGACATGACTAAAATTATAGGGACATCTCACAAAATCTGTACAATCTTTGTGGACTTTAAATAAATGAGTTTGTAAACTTCGAAGTTTCAATATTTCCCTGGGATTTATTGGACATCTTACCAAAACCTCACCATTTGTACTAAAATTGAAACTAAAAATTACTTTGACAAATATTAAGCAAACCCATATGTATGAGACATTTTGTTACGTATATTTAAACAATAATTGCATAAAAATTTTTATGAGTTTTACGCTATTTGTACAATAAAATTAGATTAGTGTTTAGTTATCAAAAGTAAATCAGAAGAACATTTGTTTTTCAAAAATTGTGTAGTCTCTGTTTTGATATTTTATTATGAAAATTAAAAAAAGTTTTCTTAGAGTAATTCAATATATATTTTTAAAGTAACTCAAAATTAAGATTTCCTAAAACATTGGTTGAAAAAATCAGATTTATTTGAATTTTAGAATTGATATTTTGTAAATTGTTTATTTTTATTTCAAAAATACTTTTTTAGGTAATAATTTTAAAAAATGAAATTGGATTTTAAAATATTTTCATATAAGTGCTTGGATTTATTGTGAATTGATACTATTTTGAACATTGTGTATTTGATTTGTGTATTTGAAAATGGTCAAATTAATATTGTAATTAAAAACTATTTAATTTATTCTGTTAATATCTTCACTTAAAACACCGCAAAATATTTTAACCAAATGTCTAGCTAATCCGATTCATCACTACTGCAATTTTTGTGTCCTTTTTATACGAAATGATAATAAATAAACTTTTTGAAAAATATATGGTTCTCAAAATTAAATCCACTCACACTAATAGTTGCAATCCCAATAATCATTTGGACAAATGAGTAAATTATTCAAGAACTAAATATTCTCATATATGTTGGGTTCGCCAAAATGAGGACCTTGAAAGACAGAAGTAGTGTCTGAACGATAAAATATTAATAATAAAAGTTATGACGAAGTTGGGAGACAATTTCCTAAGCATGGCGACAATTCTAGAGTAGTTCCTAGCAGTGTGTGTAATAGTAAATTGTTATGTAATCAATAAAAGTTGTACAAGGAGTTTTCTTTGTTATTTTTTATGATTAGTACACCACTTTCAAATTCATTTGGAATCAGGTTGAATAGAATAAAACAATCTCACACAAAACTTAAAATAATATAATTAACTATAACAACATTTTTGGAAAATTATAATAAAACATTTAGTTTTCTGAGATGCATGATTGAAGGGACAATTAAAAGAAAATTAAGTAATCAGCTCAGTCGTTTGATGATCTCATATTTAAAGTTTCCATTTTCTACACTAATCAATGGGGAAATCAGAGAAAAGGGAAGATATTTTTGATGAGTCGAAAGAGGACAATGGAGAAGATGGTTGGAAATAAAAATTTGACCGAATCAGAAAGATTTTAGAATAAAGTTGTATTGTTAATATTTCAGTCATTATCTGAAATATCCAAAACGAAAATAGTTAATATTGATTGGGAAAAAACAAAGATCAATTAATAAATAAAACTAATTGCAAAAAATAGAATTAAAAAATGCTATTAATTATGCGATACCTAATAACAGATCTTTGCCAACTGTTTTGTATATATAAAGCAGGTATCCCGAATATTTAATGAAGACCAAAACTTTATTTTATTTTTAAAAAAATCGGTCAAGTTAATGTCAAAATATTAACATTTTAATTATTAAAATAATGTATGATTTCAAGATTTTTTAAACAAAGGACAACTCTTAACATTTCACTTTATTAATTAATGATAATATCAAAAACGAAAGGAAATGACAAAATAATTTCTTATTATTAAATTTTTATTATTATTATAAATATCGCCTATACAAAATTAGGGCGGTCAAGGATACAGCCAATCCCAACGAAACAAAAACCGACGATTTTGTACAGGAAAGACTTGACGACCTGGTAATGAGATAATTTTGCTCACTGACATCTTGCATATGGCGATTGCCAGTATCAAACATCGTTTGAGTATCAGCTTCACCGTTGCGTTTTTGTTGCTGGAATAATTTTGTTACTTCACATAAATCAATATTGTACAATGAAAAACCGACCTCTTCGATAATGCGCTCTAAATTATCGGCCTGCTTCAATAATCGTTCAGTAGCCTCAGTACATAGTTTATTATTCATTTTCATGTTAACAACTGTTGATTTCTGAACAATATAAAAAATAAAGTGATTTTAAATTTTTATTCATATTTATAGATTAAATTAATCAAAGGAAAACAACAATAAACCAAATTCTAACGTTGACTATTCGAAACTTTTCCAAATAGAACTTTTCATTTCTCTTCAAATGACATAACATTGATTCTAAATTTGTATCGACAAATTCGATATGTTCTCCAATATTTCCTATCATTTCCAAAATTGTGACTGGCCTAGGCAGGAAAACATCAATAAAAATTACATTAATTAATTTAAAATATCAATAAATTAAAATAATAATCATTCAATATTATTGATCAATTATCACCTTAACGGCTTTCCAAAGGCATAATTAATTTTTTTCGAATTTAATTTGGTTTTCTTGCTCAAATCTTTTATTGCACTGATCAAATTGACACAGTCGGTCTCAGGAACTCCTAACTAAACACACACAAAAAGAATAACACGGCACCGTGAATATCCCTCAAAGAATGGAGATATAACAGAAACAACAAAAATAACAATTACATCCAGCAATTTTTTTTCATCCATCAGTTTCAAATCAGCGATCGAAATTCCTTGATCTTTCATCAGTTTTAACAAAAAAGGTGCATCAAGTGCCAAGCAAAACGATTCGATGCACGAGTGATTCAGTGTTCTACACAAACATTTTTAAAAAATCAAAATTAAATATAATATCAATTATTATTTCTAATAATTAAAAAAAATCAATTAGTAGTTAATCGATTATTTTTCAATGAAAAAGTTGTTTGAGACGGAGACATCATGACAATATCGTTTAAATCGAAAATTCTCATTTTTTTAACACAATTAAATGAATATGGAAAGCGATTATTTTTATTACGATAAAAGTGAAAATCAATAAATATCGTATTGATTTATTTATTTTTATTCAGATAAATTATTGACTTTAAAATTTATTATTAAATCAATATTGAAATCGATTTCAATATTTTAAAGACAAAAATCAGGTTTTAATTTTTGAATATCAATAAACAACATATATTGATTGAAATCGAAAAATAAAAACTTCACCCATTCTCCAAAAAATCAAAATGAAAGCAAAAAACCATGCTTTTCCCTCATCTCACACTTACCCGATATCGTTAAATTCCGAAAAACTCGTCTCTAGATCGCCACCTTTAAACATCGGGCAATATTGCAACCAGGTCTTGTACAGCCTTACATTGTGACGTGCGTTCCCACAATAAATATTGATCGCATCTGACAGATGATGATAGCCCTCATGCTCGGCGGACTGAGCGGCCGTGTAACCAGACGTATCAACCAGTCGGGCATTGGCTCCTGCTAGCAGCAAAATGTTACAGCACGAAACGTGCCCTTTCGACGCAGCAATATGAAGGGGAGTCAATTTTTGGTTGTTCTAAAAAATCGAATTTAGGCAAATAAAAAAAAAATATGAAAAATAATCGATTGAACCATTGCATCAATATCGGCACCGGCTTCGATCAATATATCAAGCATTTCCCAATAGTTGTTCTGAACGGCGAAATGTAATGCGTTATTTCCGTAATCTTGACTTCCGAAAAAGCTGCGAACGCGAACATCCGCTCCATTATTGATTAGAATTTGAAGACATTGAACTAATCGGTCGATCATATCACTATTTCTGTCAATGGACCACATGCTGGAATTCATTTTACAAAACAAACAAAACAAGGCTGTTTTGTTACTGTTTGACAACTTATGATTCACGTCAAATCCCAGGGAGAGAAAATATTTGACCAGTTCAACGTTGCCTAATAAACGAGGGAATGAAAATTCGATGATGTCGGATAATGAATTATACCCTCTGCTGTAGCAGCCATTAAAGGAGTTTCTCCATTTTTCAAAATAATTTCTTTATATACACTTTGTGAAATATATTGGTCTATTTCATCATCCTCACAATCACTGGTCTCTTCGTTATTGGAGTCATCGCTAAAACCATCGCCATTTTCTAAAACAATGTTATTGATATTTTCGATGTTGTTTGAAGATTTATTGAGTTTATCATCAACTTCCATTAGGTTTGGCATCAAGAATTTAATTTCAGAAATTTCATTATTCTGAATATATTTCAATAGTTTTTCTTCAGGAGTTTCTATCACTTCTTCTTTGGAACTCTACATAATGTTAAGTTTAATGAGTTGATCAAAAATTTACATTCAGTTCATAAATATATGGTTCCAGAGTTGCATATTCACAATCAGAATTGTCATAAGAATAATCTGAATCCTCTGATTCGTAAAACATATTATTTAAATATTTGATTTGAATCAATCACACGGAATTGATATTTAAACAAGTACTTCTTTTAACATATTTGACAATGAAAGACAATTGAAAATTAATTATATAATAAAATATATAGAGATCATTTTTATCTTTTCAATTTAATAGCTATTTTGAGGTTAATATGATATTTGCACAAAACTTCTGAAAATTTTAATGTTTTAAATTCTATGAAAAATTTATTTAAAATAAAGTGACAGTTGGTACAGGTAAGAATTATCAGACGCCACATAATTTTATTTTGTATAAGTCAATTTAATCAGAAAAAATTATATTTTTATTTTAAACTTATTATCTTTTAGATAAATTATTGAAATTTCAATTACTAAACGAGACACATTATAGTATAGCCAACTGTGTCGAGAAGAAAATTTTGTTTGTCACAACAAATCCATTTCATCATTTGATTTATTTCTATGACTTATCCACCATCATATTATTTAATTATATTTTTACGTAAGTAATTTTAAAAAATAAATGGCTGTGTGTACATATGCCTGTGTATGAATTTTTATAAACTGAGTAATTTGGTGCATTCTCTTCGTCGACTGCTCTTTAATATTGCCCAGCCGAGTACTTTATCGATGGTCAATTTTCTAACGTGTTAACGTCAATTCTTTTAACTCAAAAATCAGTTCCTAATTGTGGATTTGGTTAAAATTCCGTTCTCATACCCCCAGGGTCACTTTTGTTTATCTATTCTAAATAGATAATTATGTAACTAAG
>JBBMKC010219198.1:0-12372 GCA_037834085.1 Bipalium vagum
CACAACCTCAAGCAACCTTCAACCGTTGAGACCTAAGATAGACTCAAGCTCCAACCTTTAACATCATTTTAACCACCCTCTTAGGAACTTAACAAAATCAAGAAAATAAAATTTTAAAAATTTAAATTTGTACATTTTATAAAAATTTAGAATTGTCTAATTACTGACAGTAATATTATGAATTAGTTGTACGCAAAATTTCAAGTATAAAAATTTCACAAAACGAAGAATTTTTATTAAAATTATAACAAATAATACAGTACATTCAATCAAAATATTTTCCATCATTATTCACAACTTTTTCCCATCTTTCAGATAAAAGACAGATACCTTGATAAAAGAAGTCTTTCTTGGATGGACTGAAGTTTTCGATGAATTTTCGTACCTCTTTTATAGTCCAGAATCGTGTATCAGAAAGACTGTGTTACATGGAACGAAATAGGTGAAAATCTGACGGGACGACATTTGAAGAATAAGCCTAATATAATTGAAGAACTTTTAATTCCATAAATTAAATATCAATGTTCCCAATCGTTTAATCAGGTTTAATTTGATTGTGAATTGTATGTGGCAGGATTCAATGATGAGTCCTGTGAGGTTTGGTCGTTTATAAGCGAACTGGTTTTTGGTTATCTAACAATCCATGAGTCCATCACCAAGATGGTGAGAGCTTTTGATCTTTATCTTTTTGAACTTTCGATAACTAATTACTCTTTTTATATGATAATATTAAAAATTTTGATAATTAATATTTTAGCAGAGATAACAATAGGGCTATTCCATTGGATGGTAGTCAGCATAATGAGATTGAAGAATACAGGTCAACATTTGGGTAATGTTTGTTCGCTTCACTAATTTGCATGATTCAAAAAAATTTTTTAGGCAACTTAAAGAATAATTAATTATTCATCTCAGGCGAATTTGTTCTGACTGTTCGAATAATTAAAAACTCCCGGATTCTTCATTAACTAATGGAAAGGGGGATATTAATTTTTTGGTGAAGAGATTATGACTCACATGTAATGTAGTAGCAAAATCTCAATAGGAGATAACAGAGTATTTGAAAATTTTGAATTTAAAATTGTAGTGAAATTGAAGACAGAACTGGATTCGAAGGTGAATCGATCAAACAGAAAAGAAGATTTGGTCTAATCAAAAGTTATTGGCCCTTCAATGATAATTTGTTAAGCTTATTTTTCATTTAGTAGTTATCGAACAGACCGAAAGAAAAACAGCGGAATCAGAGGGAAATAATAGACAGTGAGAACCAGGGATAAAATAAAATATTGTAATTACTCTTCTGAATAATAACAGAACAAAATATTTTAAATTAAAAAATCAGAAAAAAATAGTGTAATTATTTATTTTGATTAAATTTTTAAGTTAATATCATAGGTGAAGAGGTCAGTAAAACACGACTTAAAGGTTACATAATTTATAAGACAAATAATAAAAAATACAAATCATAAAACGAATTTTTGACGCAGAAGAGTTCAATAAAAAATCCTTTTTTGTTTAAGGTTTTCATTACTATTAAATATATAATATACACAAATATGTATATTAGGTTGTCTGGAAAGTCTTTTCGGTTATTATTATAACGTCACAAGATAAAAAATTTTCTGGAACCCTTTTTTTCAACAATGAATTTGGGAACGTGTTCTGTAGCGATGAAACACAACACGTGTACGATTTACCAATTCTGAACCTTTCTACGCAAGTAATCACTTAATTTTGATATTTGTTGGCAGTATATATTTGAATCAATTTTTTTGTTAAATGGTAACAGTTAGAAATATATAACATCCTTGTAATCCCACCATATCGATAGTATAACCTTTTATGGTATGTATCAGGTTTTGATTTTGTATGACTGATATTAATAATAATAATTTTTGATTTGATTATTTATTTCATTTTTTAATATTAATTAAAATTATTACTGTCACTGATAATTATGGTATTATAATTATTAATAAAAATTTTATTTAATACTTGCATACACTTGTTTTCCTACTTTCATTTTTAAACTATATTTTAAAATTCATAGTTAAGTAACAATTAGTAACAAGCTCAATAAAAGAAAATGGTTTATTTTCTACCAAATGCACAACTCACTGTGTGTATTCGTTTAATAAAAGTTTTCAAAGTCTGTGGATGTGGATTTGTTAAACAGATCATGAATTTAAACAAATATTTTTTATTATGAGCCATAAAAGTATTAATTGAATAATCACATTGTATCACCACTGATCAATCAGAAAAATATAAAGAGTAGCAGATCAAAAAAATATCCAACGAACTAATATCAATTTGACATTCCTCAATATTGTGGAATTTGTTATTTTTATTAAAATTGGCCACATCTGATTATTTTTAATGTATAATTCTATTATTAGAAGAATTGATTGTCTTTTAAATATCTCCTAGAATAATTACATAATTTGGTTCCATCTTCCTTCACTTTATCTACTCTATCATTGTCAATCAAACTACTCGCATACTAATCTTCATTCTGGTGTTTTCCGTGGTTGATTGATGCACAGACGTCCGAAAGTTTTTGATAAATTAAATCAATTTTTGACTCCTTTGTATTCAGCCTTCCTATGAGAGTTCTCTTTTCCTATTCTCATTCAACTTATATTTTCCATTATTAAAGTATTTATTTATTTACAATTACAAGCATGGATTTCCCCAGCAAAATAGGAAAATTTATAGAAAAACAGTTGTAAAAGACAATCATGAAAAAGACAATGAACTTCAGGAACAGAAGATTATTACATAGTATGACTAGAATTGTCTTCGGTATAATACACCTGTAACACCTTGGAAAGATGGCTCACTCATTATGTTTACTGAAGACACTAGACATTCAAAAATCCCTATCAATCTGAAGTGTGCATTCAGTATTACCAGAAATAAATCCTCTTCCCATAATATCAGTTATCGAAAAGAATCATCATCAATACCAAAGAGTTAATATATGGGCAAATTATGAATTCTAACCTCTTACAATAAATGAAGATAATAGAATATAAGATCTTATAAAAAATATAAATAGCAGATCAAACAACTCTCATATATCTCAATGCACTCTGTTGACTTGACAACTAAACGAAAAAATAATTTTATATTTTATATGAAACGACCCATAACTACAAGTCTAATTCGATAACATCAGATGGATAACACTGGTCTGTATTTTATAATGCATTTCTGAATCGTATTCTCATGCTGATTTCAAATATGTAAGTCATTTTGCTCCATCACCTTAAGTTTTCATTTAATGTATATTTTAAATCACAATTGTTTAAATAATTGTACAAAACGTGAGATTTTTTTAAATTGAAAAAGAATTTTTCATAGATAGTACGTGAAACATATTATAATTAAAGAATATATTTAAATTATATTTTTAGATGAATAGAAAGTGCAAAAACAATCCAGACAAGTTCTGCTACATTTGTGGTCAAGTAATTTTTTCGGATCGACAGCTGCCAATCACCAATTTTGTGAAGAAAAGCTATCATCTTTATTTTGGTATTAAGCTTGGTGATCAAGACAAAGCTTTTACACCGCACATATGTTGTAAGAAAATATATAATAACAAAATAGCAAAAGGAAATTTAACATTCATAAATTTTAAAATTGCAAAATATTTATAAATAATTTTTCAAAAATCCATTACTGATGGTTCTCTACATTGCAATGCAACCTTGCACAAAACAAATTATTTAATTATTAAAACCAGTTTTATGTCAGGGTTTATAATGATTCAAAATCCATCGGGCTGGAAAAATTTCTGAAGATAAATAATTCAGTAGAATGACTGGTGCTTCAGATATTATGTTCGTAATAGATGAGTCAAACTTTTTTTTAAATCAATTAATCAAATTGTCAATATCATAAATAGAAATATATTAATGGACCCAAATCCCGAAAATATTAATTTCTTTGTAGCATTTTAAGCTAAAAACGACTACTCTCGTCAAAAATTCATCAGATTTTGCTGAATGTTGATAGTGAAATAGTGTTCAATGCGAATCCAAGACGTTGCGAATTAATACAGAAATATTGAGCATAAAGGAACCTTGAGAGTCGAAGACTCATGGAGAACATGGACTCAACATCTGATGAAAAAGCGACAAATATGAATAAACTGCTGGATGAGAATTTTAAATTTAACGTTTTTCATCAGAGGAATCTCTGCTCAGACTAATCTCAGCATTAGTTCAGTATACCGAATCGTGTCTGAAAAACTGTTATTAAAGTACTTTCATGTAAGGTGGTTTCTCGTCGAATAAAAGATAACAAAGTCCAAAGATTAAAATTAGCACATTAACTTACAAAATTGAACAAGTATTAAATAGATTTATTTTGATGAAAATTAGATGTATATTGATGCTTTACCTTCTCGACTGAATAATTCATACTTTTCACCAACAGATGGTATAGCCTGATATATCACGATGTGACCTCAACTTTTTCAGTTATACGCATTGGGTAAATAGTCACTTTGATTAGAATGTTTTGTACATGTTTGTTTTAATTTTAATATATGCTAAAGTGAACTTTATTTTTATGCACCTTGATATATTCTTATAAATTTACATAAACCTTGAATTAAAAATACAGTATAAATAGAGATTTAAAATTTTATTACATCAGAAATTGCGATAAATTATTAAAAGATTTAAAAATTTTATAGATGTTGTGAAAAGCCAGTTGCGAAAGGATTCAATTCTTATGGATCTGGCCCAATAAAAACAAGACGGATTAATTCGAAATTCTAATATTATCAAATCAATATTGGAGAGTTTCAAAGGAGTATATTTCTCGGAATTAACAAGATACAGACACTGGATGAATTCTATTCCGATTATGAGGACTGTGTCAGTAGAGGAATGTGTAGATAAGTCACTTAACATCCCTCCTTCAATAGCTAAACGAAGAATTCTGCGCACTCCCGTTTTAGCAGCAACTCATATTGATACATCTATCAACATAGAGACACATATTTCTACCATCCAAGGGTAACCCATCAAATA
This sequence comes from Bipalium vagum, assembly GCA_037834085.1. NCBI lineage: Eukaryota > Metazoa > Platyhelminthes > Tricladida > Geoplanidae > Bipalium > Bipalium vagum. The sequence goes on from JBBMKC010219198.1 coordinate 5,049, forward strand.
TGAAACAGTTACTAATTTATCATTAAAATTTTCACAATTCAAACTTAATTAATTTCCCCCAAAGGGCGCATGTTGAAAATAAAAGGCTTGTTAACTGATAAACTATGGAGCGAAACACGTAGCATTTTTGAGAACGTACGTTCTCCAAGTGAGAGAAATAAAGAAACTACAAGGCTTAGATATTTAAAAATTTACGATCAATTTAATCCTTCCTGATTGATATAATTGACAAAAAAATTATTGTATCTGATCCTTAATTTACCTTTATTCAGTTTAATGTTGAATATTTAATTTATTTTGCTTTTTTGGTATAAAAGACAGAACCCTAGAACTCTTCTTTAAAATTATATGACTAAATATTAAAATATAAAATTATGTAAAAAAATATAAATTATTTTAAATATATTTTTTCTAATTATAACTATTTATTAAATAACAATTTAATATTAATAATTATAAAAATTATAAATTTAATTATTAACATAAAGTTACTAATTATAATTATTACATAAAATTTTTATTTTTAAATTAAAAATATTTTAAATAAAATCTAAAAATAGTAACACTAAGTACTTTAGGAAAATACATTAAATAAAAATATATATAGAGAGATATTTGAGTATCAAACTACGTTAAAGTCATTACTTTAAATAGTTCGAAAAAACGGAATTAAGATTTAAGACCTTAATTACTTTAAAAGTTAACTCCCTTTGATAGTAACAGTTTATGTTAAGTCACCAAACTCTCTTAGATCAATCCACGTCATAAACAAAACTTAACAATAGAAAATTAATAATAAAATTTAATAATATCACAATTAATAATAATTATCAAACTTTCCATCGGTTACTTTTTCATTTAATCATCTGTCATATCTAAGGTAGCTTCATAATACCATACTCTTAGAATTTTTGATTTTGATAAAAAATACAGAAATTGTGTCTAAGTTTCAAAACTCTACGTTCTCCTGTGAAATTTCTCTACATTGGTTGAAACAAAATGATCAGAAGAAATGTGAATAAGATTTATGTGGCCTTCTCTTATACTAATGAAATATTCGTCAACCTTGGACGTTTACTCATGAGCTATTTTCAGACTAACCAATGTTCATAATAATTTTTTTTCTGAAAATATACAATGAGCTAAAAACGCGAACAATTTATCAATCTGAGTAATTTTAAATGCCTTCCAATTTTGATATGGCCTGAGTTTAATATAAATCCCATTCGGATTATTGAGTATTAATTTTAACCGTTTTTTAGTAAATTTGATTGGACAAATTTTAAAAGTAAATGTTGTCGCTTATAATAGTTATTTGAGATCAGTGACGATATCATTTGAAAAGTACAATTTGTGTAGAAAATCAAAATTTAATACTGCTTCACAGTTGTCTAAGATGTTTGAAGTGTCACAAACGATAATTTAATCCGTTAAGAAAGGCAACTGAACAAGATATGTACAAAGTATTAGTGGTAAAAATAAATTTTGAAAATTTAAGTTTTTACTTCAAAAAAAAATTAATCAAAATATATCATCTGTTAAAAGATGTCTAATAAAACAGCAATGAGTTCATCTGACAACCTATGAAAAGAAAGCTGAGATTTACAATATTCAGTAAGGATTAGTTCAATGGCCCAATGGTTTCGAAATAAGGCAGCATTTGACAAGGTGATTTTTTATAGATGAAGATTATCTTTAGGTGTTGGGACCTATATCATGAAAAAAATTACTGCATTTGTCAATAAAAAAGAGGTTCCATTAAGTTCTACGTGGCTTTAACCATAAATAACCTCGTATCAGAATGGATTGATGGAACCATAAATTCTATAAAATATATTAAAATTATTAAAGATGTACTTCTTCCATATTTAACGGCCAAATATAAAGACAATCTTATACAAGATAATAACAGTACATAACAAATCGAAAGTCACAATAAAAATTTATTAAGGTTATTAACATTGAAGTACAAACTTGACCTAATTAAAATAATTTTAAGAGAATATATATTTTAGTCTCAAAAATTCAGTATTTGAGAAAAGAGACTTCACAAAAAATATTTATAGGTTTAAATTAAAAAATGTGTCGATTTCATCAATATAAGTAAATTGGACATGATTAAACACTTTTGACAACATAACCGATAGATTTCTTAATGTAACACTGAATCAGGAAAATAATTAAATATATTTACTGTTAATTCTTTCACTATTTTCGTTTTTATGTATTAATTTAAAACAACAGAGAGGTGCAAAAACCTTGACCAAATGATATCCTCGATTTGTTAAGTTTTTCGTAAATTAAAGATTATATCTCGTAAGCTATTTTTATCTTAATATTGAAGGAGTTAGGAAAGTACTTTAATAATTTACGTTAATCACTTAAAAATTATTTTCAAATTGTTTTGATAGTTTTATTGAAATCAAAACAAAAAATATACACTGTTCAATAATTTTGAAAAGTATTCTAATTTATCATAAAAAGATGTAGTTTTTAGGCGTTTTATTTTCTTATTATTCATTTTCAACTAAAATAACTTTCATATTGATTTCAAATTGATCGCTTTAAAAAATTATTTCAACTGAGTCTGGTTCGTCTAAATCATTAGTAATTAATAACATTTTCCGAATTTCTTTCGATATTGCATTTATGGTCGATCAATAATTTCACTATCTCACATGCCCATTCTCACAAACTTAATAATAAATAAATTATTTTCTCTGAAAAAAATCAATTTAATTTGACTTCACTTTTCATATTTTATTACCTACTGTTATAAATCAAACTTTCAAAATTTTCAAGTACATTTTAAAAGATAAATCTGGAACTGATCAGTCTGGAAATTTTTAAAATTCACCATAAAATCAAGGTTTCACTGTATCAAACATTGTTAAAGGTTGTGGTCATCCACAAAAAATTTGCAGAGTAAAGATGCATAGCTAGTTTAATAACATCGTTAGTAAGAGATGATTTTGAAATATGTTGGATATAAATTAAACAGGCTCATGGAAGCCATAAAACTCATTAAGATAAAAGAAGCTAAAATAATATGCAATCTATATTGAATAATAATTTCTCAATAATATTGAACTGAAATATAGAATCAGATACTAAATAAATCTTTTACATTTAAAATTTAAAGTCAATTAAAATAAATATCAATTTCCTTAATATCACATTTTTCAAATTAAGCTGAAATTGTTCAAAAAAGTATTTCGATGATTTTAATCTTATTCTAAATATTCGAAAAAGAACTCCAGTGTTTCATAGCTATTGAGAGATTTTGGTGCCTTTAAATCTTTATTGTTTTGGACCTTATTCTTAAAAAAAATGATAAATTACTTTAATCCCTTTAATACATTATCAACGATTTGATAGATACAAAAGATTTTTCAAAAAGATCAAGAAGGACCAAATATAACAAATTAGAAAAGTGTTTGCAAATTTTAATCAGTCAGTTACAATCAAAAAATATGAATGTAACAGAAGACATCATTGTAGAAAATCAAATCAAGTGATTCTGTCTTCAAATGAATAATCTATGAAAGAAACACCAGATATTCCAATTAAGAAAGAAGTCCTCTCATCTCTTGATACTATTAAATTTATATCATCGACTGAAACATGAGCGATGAAAATATCTTGAATATATTCATGGATTTTAAAGAAAAATTAAAAAAGGATTTGCATCCTAAAACTATACAATAGACACACTTTAATTATTTTAAATAAAATGTAATTTTAAAATTTTTTATTCATTCCATAATTTGTGTATGTTGTGCAATCGAAATCCTCAGTTTTAAGAAACTCTTCACAACGAACATTCATTTTCGATTTAAAAAGAGATCTGACTGTATATCTTATAAATACGCACGATAAACATCTCTATAAACAACGAAACGTTGTCGTTCCCGGTCCAAAATTTGCAAAATGTCAATGTTGATTCTGAGATTGTCACCAAGGACGATAATCTTTATAAACAGTTCGTGTTTGACACCTCATGGGTTCGGGGTTTATCCCGACCATCAGTTCATCAAATTCACACCGACGATGTGCGCCATTGATGACGTCACTGAAAATACTAGGCGAAAAAACATTTGAATTTACCTTTCCTAGCATGGCTAAGTATCAAAAAATCAGGCGTGATGCTAAAGAAGAAATTACCGACGAAGAAAATCAGATTATTGAAGATTTCGCAAATGGAATATTTGTACACCCGAACCCATGCGATTATTTCATACTAAATTTACTACCAGTTTTTACAATTTCGAATCGAATATTACAAAGGATTTCTTTCAACATTTACTTATTTCACAATCTAGTAAAAAAAGTAGTTTGATACCAAATCTGGTTTATGCCAACTATCACTTATTGAGAACAACTATCCTTCTCATTTTCTAATTGAAAAGCTGAAGAAACTTTCCTCTCATCTTTTTCAAACACTTCGTGAAAAATGAGCCAGTAAATAACGGTGTCATATGGAGCAGAAGCTTTCGCAAATGTTAAGCCGAGACAGAAATTCAAATTTAATATGTTCTAAATTAATATATGAATATAATCTTTTAAATATTAACAGGATTTCGACCCTTTCCACAACTAAAATACAGTTCATAACACAAAACAAAAAAGCAAAGCAGAAAAAGATACTGAAAGGATTTCTTTCACTTCATGATTTTGATTGAGATATTTATGCAGAAAAAGATACTGAAAGGATTTCCTTCACTTCATGATTTTGATTGAGATATTTATGCAGAATATATTAAACTATATGATAATGTTATCACGACTTTTATCAAAAATTATCTGCTTAAAAATGATTTTTGTATGTAATAAATCTTTTTGATTTTCGTCTGACCCCATATCTGTAACATTTTTTTATAAAAATCAACACGATAAAATTTATAATTCACATTTTGGTATTTCGAAATAATATTTGAAAATAATAAGTACAATTTTAATTATCAAACTATTGGAATTCTATATCAATATATATTGATAATTTTACATTTAAAATTTATATTAATAACATTTACGTGAACCCTAAAATTCTCTTACATATTATATTATATATATTAACATTTATTTTTAAAATTCATGTTATGGACAAATACCAAACTGTCGTGTTCTGCAGCCATTTCCAAGATAAGCATGGGAATATTATCGAAAATTGATAAAAAATATTATTTATTCACTTTTAACACAGAAGGTATTATAGTTCAATTTTAATGTGATAATCTAAGAAAAATTAATAATGTAATACTTTGAAATTGGTTATATGTCAATGGACTTTTGATAAAAACGTTCATTTCCTTGTTTTATTTTATATTCAATACTTTATATACAAAAAATACCTCACATTGGATGATGATATTTTCCTTTCCGGCTTTAATTTTTAGTAATTTCAGTAATGGAATCATAGGTGTTGAGATCTAAGATAAAATTCTTAGTCAATATCACTCATCCTTACAAATCTCCAATAAAAAGATTACATTAATAGCTGATCAACTCAAAAAGCCACAACGTGACCTCAGCAACCGTGATAATAATTCTTCCAAATTGATAATAGATATTTAATACATTTGAAATCAATTGATTTTAAAATTGTGACATTTATTTCATTTGCATGAAAATTCTTTATAAGGCCTACTTTTTTAAAAATTATATCTTTTTAATAATTGAAATAAAAAAAAGTGAAATAAAAAATATATAAATTGTAGGTTGAAAATATTAATTAAAAAAACACTACCAAGATGATTAATTATTAAAATTTTAAAAATTGGGCTGTGGTGAGTTTCTAATCATATAAATTTCTAAAATATAAGAACATGGCTAAAATGGTGTCTATTATTGGAAGGTTTAAAATAGAACCAATTAGAAGATCAGGAATTTTGAAAACAGATGTAAATAAACTATTGATTTTCACATTCAGATGACCTTAAAATCTGTTAAAATACGATTTATAACCTATTCGAATTAAAGAAACCAAAGGTAAGGAATTGTATTAATTCCTATATTAAATCGATTTCTTTTTAAATCGAACTAAAATTCTTTTAATGCTTTCTTCATAAATCGATTCTACTTCGCTCAAGGCATATTTTCGACCGCAAGACTTCGGATATATAACGGTATTATAAGAGGGGTATGCAAAAGTTCACAACGCCGATGTATATGCTGAATTTAAATAATATTAATAAGAATATAACATCTAAGAAATTTTAATTTGACTTTGGTAATTCAATATTGATTGAATTTATAGAATTAATTTGATAATTAAGTTTACCAATAAATTTGCAAATATTATAATGGAATAAGATAAAATGCATATAAGCCACTGCACGTTGTTTTTGTTAGATCAAAACATCAGCCGAAACAACTAGACCATTAGATTAGAGCTCATGTCGTCAATGTTTTAAACGCTTCAAAAACCTGGGTTTTGATTTGAACGATAAAGAACGCATTGGAGAAGAAATAAGATCGGATGACTTGAAAGCACTTTTGAAAGGGGATTTTAATCAATCGAGTGTAGCATTGGAAAGAATTTTAGACAGAGCACCATAATTCGACATAAAGGAGGAAAAATGTTGTTTTTTTGAAAACCTCAAGGCACCCTTTTGATTTTTAAAATATCAATAGATTATTTTAGATTCCCTTTGAGATTATAATTAAAATTGAATCAATTTTTTTAAAATGAAATAACTATTAATCAGACATTAGTCATTCAGAAAACTGAAAATTTTTGTATGAGATTGAAACATTTCCTAAGATCTAATTCTTATAGAAATAGGCAAAATTTTGATGGACAAAAGATTCTGGTATTGTGATTTTAAAAATATTATATAGAAGACCAAAAAGTCTGGACTTTTGATTAGAAAAGTATAACTTCAAAATTCCATATTTTATTTGTTTATTATGATCAATAAAAAATATCACGTAATAGTTATAATTTGCAAAATTTATTTTTAGATGACTCGAGCACGTGATTTTCACCCAGCTATCGAGAAACTTTCGAATGATGGAATTAACCAAATAGCAATTTCATTCGTAATTCCAGCGAGAAATATTTACAATTGCTTAAAGATAATGGAAAGTACTGGTTCTATGAACGATCTACCTCAATCTAACCAACCAAAAACTGCAAAAACTCCACAAATTGTGAAAAAAATTCGCGAGGTGAGAAGGAATCCAAATCTGTGTATGTGACAAATGGCAAAATAAGATAAAATCGGAAGCTCATTATGCCGGATTGTGAAAAAACAGGTGAAAAATTATCCCGTATATATAATATATATATATATATATATATATATATATATATATAGTCCCC